>JAHPZR010023852.1:0-52500 GCA_019787425.1 Platygyra sinensis
GGTTCTAGTGCACCTAAAACTACGATTCAAAGTTCGTTAGAAAGCTTAAAAGATTTGCCTAAAAGATAGTATGTGTTGTTCTGATGCGAAATGCATTCCTTTGCTCTGAAAAATGTTCGAAGTGTCTGTTCCGGTTTTGAATTAATTACACTTTACTCACGCGAAAACCCGGAAAGCAAGAAAAATTCATATCTCCTGTTCTAGTGCACTTAAAACTACCACCCAAAGTTCCTTAGAAAGCTTAAAAGATTGCCTCATGTCTTATTCCTTTGAAGCAATTTTTTTTTCCACTAAAGCCAGTTTATTCCTTCTTACTTTTCTTTTTTTTTCTTTTTGTCTTTTTTCCGCTTCTTCAGTTTCTTTTTCAGTTGTCTGCTGTTGTGATTCTTTGCTTTCAGCATCTGCTGCAAGCTCTTCTAACACAGTACTTGCTTTTGGGTCTTTTTTCTTTGAACTTTTCTTAGAAGGCCCCAATGACTTAGAAGAATCTGCATCTTCCTCACCCCAAAGAGTTCGCTTTACTCCTATGTATGGGTAGGGTGGGAGTTCCTTGCTCATACACACAAGCAATGAGTTGTCACCAAGATCAAGGCTGACAGTAAAGTGGAATGAAAAGGCTTCCCTTTGTTTCTTGCCTTGTTTTTCTCTTTTGTCTTTCTTGCTGTCTTGTTACTGTTTACCTGACATTTTTTGGTGCAGACTGGTTTCTCCGTACTAGAGGACGCTTTTAACTCTTGCTTGGAAATTGTTGTATGGCATCAGGATCCACCTTGCGAAAGGGACTGGAAATTTATCACCCTATTGAAAAATGAAGCTGGTAGCCACATGTCTTCATCTGAAGAAAAATCTTCAAAACGAACTTTGTATTCGTATGTTAAGGTTATGTGGCAAAGGTGTCCTTACAACACCTCTATTTCATAAAAGTCATCAAGAAGCTGATTTTTCTCATGGTCTGCCATTGCTGCCTCTGACACAGAAAAGGTGGAACCTGATTGACATTCTCGTCTACAGACATACACCATTTCATTCAAAAGCTTCTTTGATGTTTCATGAAATCGGTAGCATCCAGGAATGAGTTCAAAAGGTCCTAGTATTGCAACAGATGATCTCCAGTGGGTTAATCCAGAGCAGGATGTACAATGTAGGTTTCATCAGTTGATGATTGTTGATACAAAGAAAAGCGAACCCCCATGGTAGAATCGCCACGCAGCTTAAAGCTTGGTAAGTGAGACCCATCTTTGGACCAATGGATTGCTTAGACACAAGAGATTTCAAACACATTGTTTCCTCTAACAAGAGAATTTAAGGCTACATGTGAAAACTTGAGCACATCATGCATTGGATCTAAAGGCGCTTTACCTGGAAGGTACTTTGCTGCCCAGTGGTGCTTTTTGTCTACAATGTGCAATGTATTCTCTTGGAAAAATACGTTTTATGGCCTGTTTGATGTGGATTTATGTCAACAAGTTCTGATACTTTTCACTTTTCCCCTGTTTTATCTCTTTCTTCCTCTATCCGGTCAACATCCCTCTCCTACATTTGTTTTTGTTGAACATCATCTATTTCTTGTTCTTCAACACTTTCACTCTCTTGATCTCTGTTCTCTTTGAGAACACTTTTCATGTCATCATCAGCATCATTGAGGCTCTCTTTGTCATTGGTATGTCTTGTGAAGCTTGTTGTATTGCTCAGGCAAGGCACCTTCCATGAGCTGCATTGCAGATGGATGGTCAAATGAGCATTGAATGTCCCGAGACAGCTTTAACGTCCGAGATGACATTAACGTCCCTAGCATAAAAACGGCCATTTACAAATATTAATTTTTTTTATTTAATAATTTTTATTGATATTATTGATATTAAATATTATAGAGCACAAATACAGATACAATTACAGAACTGACAAATTTGCGTACACTTACAGTTAGAATATTAATTACATTACAAAATACAGAAATAATAAAAACAATAAAAATACAAGACAGCAAAAATGAGATTATATCCGTATACTGTAAGAAATTTCCAGAGTAATTACAAAACATTATTAAAATAAATGAATTAACTTTTCCCATTTCTTTAAATGCTGCAAAAGTTTGTTGTTCTCCCTCGCAATGTGGTGCTCAATATTATATATACGCTTAGTCCTGGCGATAAAAGCTGAAAGGTTAGGTAATCCAATTTTTTGACATCTACTGGAGTAGAGATAAAATTTACCCAATAGTAGCATATGATTGATTAGAATGAAATCCTCAGTATTATCAAATTTTCCAAAAATTAAATCTGTCTCTTTTAATGTATTTATTTGGATTCCATTGCCCCTTAACCAAGACAAAACGTGTTTCCAAAAATCAGAAGTTACTATGCACGAGAAAAATAAATGCTCAATAGATTCTATATCTTCTTGGCAAAAGGTACAGCATGGAGAGTCAGTTAAGCCGAACCGAAATAGCTTTTCATTAGTGTAAACAATACAGTTAAGTATTTTATATTGAAATTCCCTAAGTTTGGATTCTAATGTGACGTTGAAGGCTAAGGAATAAACCTTTTCCCAATCAACAGCTGTATCTGAATACTTATCTTGTAACTTCTGCTTAGCGGTAGGCGGGATCTGTTTTTTCTCAATGAAGAGTTGGTAAATCTGTTTTGAGGAGACATCAGAAATTGCAGTAAAGTTACCATTGTCTGTTTTGATTGTCAGAGTGCTCGGAATGGGAGCACTTAATAATGATACATTAATGGAAGTTTTAGCAAGAGTACGCCATTCAGCCGGGATTGAGTTAATTATACTCATAACAAAAAATCGTTGCTCTGGGGAAATTACAGGTGTTAGAAAATCTAGTGAGAAAGAACTGCCTACAGAAATTAGATCACCTATTCTCAAAAAACCAAGGTCAATTAAATCCTTTCTGTACACAGACCTTTTTTCTACACAAAGAAATTTATTGTTCCAAATTATCTCATTTAGGACCTCTTGTGACGAACTCGGCTTTTTCTCATTTAGATCCGACCACACATCAAGACATTCCTTATAGTATGCAGGCAACTGGATCTTTAACTTAGAGACATCGAAATTACAATGCAAAACAAAACATCCGCCAATCACAGTCAGTCTCTGTCTCCCCTCATATTCTGCAGCTTTGCAAAAGTCGTTTATCGCATTCATCAAGGCTTTTTCTCTTGCCTTCTTGTTTCTCCACCTTCCTTTTTAACATTTTCAAGTTGTCCTTGTCCTTCACTGCCTTTTGCTTGTTTCTTCCCATTTGCAGACAGGAAACATGCAAGCAAATAAATGAACAGGGGAATATACACAGGATAAAAAATATGCAAGCATGCGATGATATGCAAAGGGGAAATTTTATCAGTAAAAAGTGACAAGCTTTTAGATTGTGCAAGAGACTCTTCCAGAGACAGAGCTTGGAGGAAATGGCAATGCAGTGAAATGCGACAACACAAAGACAGTAATTCTAGAGCTACAATTAGTAGCAAAACGAATTCATGTGTACAACCCCTGCCTGTAAACCCTTCCTATTTTCTACACCCTACCTTTTCACTGATTGGATATTATAAAATAGAGCTTTATTGTCCGATCACATTACTGGTCTCTTCTGGGACTTTCAAAGTGTCTTTCCCAAGGAAACATAAACTGCAATAATTCAGTTAAGTATGGCTGTTCCTCTGGCTATTAACAAAATGCACCGTGATTTATGACCTTTCGTGTTGAATACAACAACTGTGTTACTGAGGCACAAGTAGGGGAAACATCACATTCACGCCCAGAGCGCAACTTTCTTCCCTTTTTCAATGGCAAGGAAGTGATACAACTTCGCACAAGAATCAGGACAGGGTGAAGGTCTTTAGGTTATAAGCAATGCATAAGCAGCATTGTGGACAGTATTAGTTCCTGCCTACATAGTAAGTGTTTGTGACATTTGTTATTTCCCTCTGCATGTATCTTTGCACAATTGAAAATGTGTGTACAGCTGATTTCAGTGCAGTCTATAGACCCAGGTCCTTGAAACATGATTTGCCTGTGCATGACTTGCCCATCATGATTCGACTTGGATGATGAAAGCACTGCACAGACTTAAGATTGTGAGAGATTTATCACCAACATTTACATGGAGGTTCTTTAAAGTGCCACTGAAACGAAATTTTCGTACGTGAGATTTTTGCTTAGTAATAAAGTTTCAACCTTACTTGGAAACACTGCAGACTTTTTTTTCGCATACGGTAAGCGAAAACTGCTTTTTCAGCCGTTCGAAGTTGGCTGGTTAAGCCCAAAATTGGCGGCCATCTTGGCGCGGCCAAAAGAGCCTACTGACGTCACTGGTTGTATTAGTCTCGTGTCGCGCTGAAAATTTAGAGTGATTATGGGAGAAGAGGATACTGTTCGAAGCCTCCAAAAAAACATCTTAAGGACATCTCAGAGCTTTAAATCAGATACTAACAGTAGCCTTAGCCATGAAGAGGTGGAGAGGCGATCCTGGGGCTTTTCAGTCTATTTTATAATTGAATAGTTCCAAGATAATTTATGAAAGCAAGCACGCGAGTGCGAGTTCTGAAATCGCAAAATGCTCGGGACACTTAGTCAAATGGCGAGCACTCAATTAAACAATGTCTACACTCATAAAGTAAAAAAGACCTGAAAACAAGAGAAAGCGGCTTTTGAAAATATTATTCGGGTGCTGGTGCACGAATAGCAGCAACAACGCTTCAAGTTTTCGAGTCGCTTTGCCTCGAGGAAACCAGACGCTTTGCGAGTTTCACCGCGGACGAGATTGTGTTATGGTGACCTTTATCCAGTTGTATCTGCTACATCCTACAAGTTATCACAACATCAACAATTAAAGAAACCCTCTACTTTTATGTGGAGGGAGCGAATTTGAAACTGTAAAGGTAAACTAAGCTGCCATGACCCAACACGTATGTTTTCAGGAAACGAAAGAAAGCGTGACAATGTCGGCGGCGAAAAGTCTTATATGCAAATTAGTTCGAATTCTGTTTTTAAAAATAAACCTTCGAAAGGAGTGCAAGCTTGTCACGTTTTAACGAATTGCTTTGAACTTGAGTACTATTAAACAAAGATCATAGACATAAGTACGCGCTAAAGAACTCAAAGTAATCCATCGGTCGTGATAAACATTGCAATTTGGAGATACGCGTAAAAGAGAAGCGAAATTCCCACTTTGTTTATAGTACACTGACTGACACGTATGCGGCGATAATCGAGCGATAAAGCGAACACAATTTTCAAAGATATTCTCAGTCTACCATAACAACTCTCACGGATTACAAACATAAAAAGATGCCCTCTGTATGCAAAGAAGTACTCCACTCAAAGCTTGTGGACCATTACTAACTTCGTAATTGTGCGGATGGCTGAGGCGCTTACTTCTTTTAATGCAGTAAAGTTTGCGAGGATCCGGGGCGAGGATATATTTGAACCTTGTTTATAGACCTTTGATAAACGTGAGAATCCAAATTCCAGAACCAGGCTGAAAACAGACGACGATATATCGTGTTTAGGCTTCAGGATGTGATATAATAGTTGCCATACTCGTCTTCGAAGTCTCCAATCGAGTACTCAAGATGTTCGAAAAATATAGTAAGCTGTTATAATCTGCAGCATTCATTTTGGCGAAGCTACACTCTTTTGCGCCCTCCAACGTTTATGATGTGAATTTACTGTCAAGGTTGGACAGAAATTACAGGGTAAAAAACTAGTAGGTATCGACAATATGATGAATAATCTTGAATAAATCAAGTGAAAACAAGAGAGAATCTTTAGCGCTTCCATCGTGAATACAACCAGTGATGTCACAAGGTCCTTAAACTCGGTTCCAGAGCCCGGACACAGTTATGCTCCAAAAAGACGATTTCGGCAGCTAAAAGAAGCACTTTCCGTTAGGATTTGAAAGAAATAAAGTTCACCACCATTTTAAGCACGTTTGAAACTACAAAATGGGCTAATAAAAGAGAGTACGAAAATTTCGTTTCAGTGGCACTTTAAAAGAGACTGCCCGTATCTTTTTACAAGTTCTGCCTTTGTGACAAAAATTTTCAAGCTGTACAAGGAGCATGAAGACGTTAAGCCAGAAGAAGATATGGAAGGCAGAGAATCTTGTCCCATAAGTAGCCAAACCTGCAAGTAAAATTCCGTGAGCTACTTGTAAGCGATGACGTGTTACTCAAAAATAACGTTTTAAACCACAAACATTTCTTGTCAAATATTTGAACAGAGGGGAAAAACAGAATTCTGGAGGCAATGATAAAAAGAGTAGGCCAGAACTGTATATGAACGAATATCAAGACTGGTTTCAAACAATCACAGGTACACAGAATAGCATTGCAACTATGAGCAGGTCGATACTTGTCCTTGGATTTGAGTTGTTCTGTAAAATATTTCTAGCAACACAGTGAGCATAAAAGGCCATAACATTTGATGCAGTTGTGGAACTTTTCATCGTCTTGCTGAGTTGAGAGTTCTTTAAAAATATGAGAATGCACACTTCAAAACATAGCAATTCAGTCTGTCATATCTATATAGTTCACGTCAACTTATGAGTAAATAAATCAGTCCCGTTCACTGATAAAATAAGTTGAATAACCTTTGCCGTCAGGTGAGGTCACATGTTATGTCGTTATGTTACTTTTCCCCGGTTTCACATTACAAGGGTAATGCCCTTTTGGACATCATGATTTATTCAAAATCACCCTGAAGACATTGCGATGTATGGAAAAAATGAAAAAGCAGCATTTTGACATAAGTGTTGGTAAGTTAACTATTAGCTTCATAGATGCATGATACCCTGGCCTTACTTCAACACTGGATGCAGGATTGAGGGATCTCTTTGATGTCGACATGATTCTTAGTGTTTTGTGCTTAGTAACATTTTGTGCACATCTATTAAACGTGCACAAAGATAAATACTTGACAATAGGAAACCGTTTTCCTGTAGGAAAAGCTGGTCTGCCAAAGCTATGGGTTTGCTTTAAATACCTAAAATTTAAAGTTCTGAGAATAAAACTAACTTACCTTGCTTTCCTTTTGTATTCTTTGCTGTTTTGCAGTGATTGAGGATATTTTGAACTGTGTTCAGTGGGCTAGCGCTGTTGGTGGTGGTGTATCCAATGTGATTTAAAAGATAGTTTTTTATTTACAGTCACATCACCAGAGACAGAGTTCTTTTTTGCAATGGATTTCCCTCTTAGGCAATTTCCTTGTTTCATAATTATATGAATTAACTTTTAGCTGTTAAGATTAATATACAGTAATAAACTGCTTACAAGAACCTATAATTTTTGAGGTCGGGGTAAACAGGTTCTTTTATTTTAGGGTAATTTTTTCACAATTCAGGCTTATCAGGTCCCTAATAGATTCCTTTTGATTTTATTTATTTCCTAACATATTTAGATTTTCAATCATCTATATTGCACTGTGTACCTTTATGAAAAATGTCTGAGAAAACCTCAAAAATGTAAATCAAAGAAGACATACACACACTAACTTTTTGTTAGAACTTTCTCACACAATTAAATCCAGAATTTAGACCATCAAAATGGGAGTGATATTTTTGTACATATTGAAACAATTTTCTTTTTCAGGGTATTAAAATGCCAAATTTCAGCATGAAGGTTCTTAAATAACTAGGCTCATATTTTTTTTAACAGCTTTATTGGGTACTACACAATTAAATAACAAGACAAAAAAGGCAAGACCCAAAAGGGTAGGTGCAATTAAAGGTGAATTAAAAATAAAATAAATCAACATCATACAGAACCAACCATAAGAAGAAAGAATAAATTAAGAATGGTGTGGACATGATAGGACTAGCGTCCATGTGCAGGGGTATTTAACGTCATATACCCTTGAGAGCTGAGTGGTCATCAGTTTAGGGACAAAAAGTTGAAAAGCAACAGGCGAGCAAAAACTGGTTGGGGGTGCTAGCTTACAAACATAGTTCCAAAGCTTTTACTGTATTAGCTACATTCACTTCTCCTTACGCCTAATGTTAAACTCCATGGCTTCAGTGTCACATGAATGAAGAAGATGCTCCCATATTGCCCACACGAGAACAGAACAGAGGTCCACTTGACATGAATTAAGAATAGCTGACTCTTAGGATCGAGAAACGCCGGTCAACGACCCATTTAACAAATCGCTTATATTTTGCCCAAAGATACCCTTAGGTGACCTAATTCTAAAAATCATATTTAAAGATTCCAGCGAATTTTTATTTTTTAGAAATTCACGAAAATTTGAAAGTGCGGTTGAAGTGCAGTTTTTCTTGTAATAAAATGACCGAAATAAGGTGCGAGGACGAAGCGCTGCTAAGGTCTTAAAACAAATTCAATTGACTTCAAACTTTACACAAATGTGGAACAACCATTCTAATTTATTTTTGGTTTTAAACTAACCTCAGATATGTTTATCTAGTGGTTTTCCAAACCATTTTAAAAACACCTCTCAAGTGTGTTAAAAATGGCGGCACAATGTAGGTCATGTTGAACAGCATAAAAGTGCATCTGGTACCTCATTTTTCGATTATTTTACTTTACAGTCTTAAAATATCATTATTAAACATACACCATGCCAAGTTTCATGCTCGAACTCGCAGTATTTCCCTTTGAGAAAAACGAAAATCTATGTCAATGTGTTGGGCGCAAGTGACACAATATTTATACACAAACAAGAGACAAATCAATTTCAATGGCGAAAATAAAAGGCTACCATTAATTAAAAATCCTGTCAATTCACTGCTATCATTGAAACATACTTTCCACTACATGGAAATGCTTTAACTTTGTTTGATTTCGTGTTTGCCGTCATGTCTAGTTTGTCATCCAGTGTGTTCCTGTAAACAGCACTGTGAGCTTTGAGTTCATTAAGACACAATAATGGGTCAACTTGGAATGCTGTCAAGTTAGCATTAAGGACGTTAAAAGCCAAGACTTAAAATTAATCGAGTTAAAATGTCTTGAAGCAAGTTAAAATGGCACCTTTACTGATTCTAATTTGGCAAACAGCTGATCTCGGTTCAAGCTCAAGAATTCGAGAGGTTAATCCGGCAATGTATTACCGGTAAAACAACAAAATCAAACCGAGGTCATCAGAAGCGTAAGTTAAAAGTTCGAACTAAATTACGCCTATGTAAATTGGAAACAAGTGAAAACTGTGAAACGGTCCGACCCAAACAAATAAACAAAATGTTTTAAAATGTGACTAATTCCATCCGAAAATGTTACAGGAAACATACCAAAAAGCCGTTGATTCCCCTCAATACCACTCCACATTGTATTAAAGAGCCCAAGCTTTCTGCTGTAAGAAACGGGCCACACGAGTCTGTTTTTAAAATATCGGCAACCGTTTTGCGTCGCTGATATTCAAGACTCAGTAAAAGTGTAACACAACCATAAGACCAGCCCAGTCACGCTTTCACTACTCTTGCTCAAATGATCAACATTTCACAATTTACATAAACCGATTAAAAGTTTACAGCAGTGACAGTAGATTGAAATGCGATTTTTAAAGTTGCACTAGCCAGGAACAATTATTTCTTGTTCTTGAATGTCTTTTAGCTGTAGCTACAGGGGGGAGGGAATACTCCGGAAATTTCAGATATTGTGTGTGCCGGCTAGGACTACGTGGTCTCTCATAACGCCAACATTGAAACAGCAGATGACTCCCGAGGTATCACCAAGCTAAATAATTTTCAGTTTAGCTCAGTTCCGCTGAGTCAATTACCTGTTAGTGCGCGTATTGCATTGATCATGCAACCTCGTTCCCGGGGTTTTCCCTTTTTCCTCCCCATTTTCAAAGGGCAAATTGTTGACAATGGACAAGTGGAAAAACAGTTAAACCGAAAAAGCGTTTTGAACATATTTAGTGTTTACCAACAGGCAATTGAACTGGTTGTAATGCTAATCATATCTGATAGAATCTCAAGTTTTCTTTCCATACACACGGGGGTTACATACTACTAGATGGGCGTGGCCAGGACAGCCAACTTGCTTGTGAACCACTGTGTGGAGGGATTGTAGATCGTGCCTACGCTTTACCCTACTAGGCCTCTGTGTTATTCTTATGAACTGACGATGTTGCTACTGTCTTTCACAAGGACAGAATATCGTAAACCAGAGATCCAAATGAATAACATGGGTTGAATAGTGCGTAGCGTTAAAACGAACTCGCAAGAATTCTCGACTAGGATTCACAACAGTGTTTATTGATTGAGATCAAAGTTCCACAGATAAGTTGCGTGCCAAGACGAAGATAGAATTAAACCACGTGCTGTAAGCTTAGACGTAAATCGTATGGTGTAAACCGTATGCCGATGCCGTATGCCGGTTCGAACTGAAATACAATAACGAAAATAGAAGCTAACTTAACTAGGGCATCTTGGCACAGAAGATAAAACAATATATATGACGAAACTAACGAATTGCTATAAATTTGTAGCATCTCGGAAACGTAATACTGCGGTAAACTAGCACGAAAACTCTAAGAAAAGAGTAATGCTATACGAGACTAGACTTGGACATAAATAGTGACGAGAAGAACTGTCAAGATAAAAGCTTAACCTAGCGATAAAAGTGTATAAAAAGGTCGAATATAAAGACGACTGACCGACTTAAAGTGCGATAAAGGACTACACTAAACTGAAGCGAAAAACAAACAGAAAACCAAAAACTATCCTTAACTGAAAACAAAGAAATAGGTTACTCACTTTGGTTTGCACACGCACTGAACTTGACTTGATAGAATAGACAACCACGAGTGTAGAGAGAAATCTATGGCCCAATGCCGAGTAGAAGTTGACGCAGTGAAGTCTACACTAGAACTGATCTAACCGAGGAAAACCTCGTGGTAATACCTAATCAAAGAACACGTACGCAAAACCTAGCGGTTATGACTATTTCCCTAACGGACATAGCCGCTGAGGGCTGGTCAACCGCGGTAGATTAAATAAGTAAGTAAGACTTTGTTTGAAAGTGACAACTAATTGATAATATCTTCGGGTAGTAAGTTCTAGCGACAAGAACTAAATTAACATCACGTTTCAAAACCAACAGTTACAATGATATTTTTTTAGCTTTATGCTAATGGTCAAAGGTTTCTTTCAAATTTGCAATAGGCCCTTTGCAGGATCCGGTCACATGGTATGTGAATGCAAATGGCGCAGTGGGACTTTCAAAACAAAGGAAAGTCGGGCAGGACTAGTGAGAGTTCTTTTGTTTGGGAAGTCCCACTGCGTCATTTGCGTCCCAGCGTAATTTATTCCGTACCATGTGACTGGATCCTGTAAAGGGCCTATTTAGTCAGACATCGCTTTCTTTGGTTCCGCTGTAAGCATCGTTCTCTGAAGGACACTTCAGGTCATTTTCTAAAAAAATTATGAACACTGAAAGCGGTTTTCTAACGGTAAGTGCGCTCGTCCCTGGAGCACAATGGAGCGGTCCGGGCTTGAGCCCTGGCCAGGGACACTGTATAGTGTTTAAAGTGACTCTCTCCACCCAGGAGTCTTAATGAGTACCGGCGAATTGTTGGGGAAATCTAACAAATTAGGGGGAAGTGACTAACGTCCCGTCCAGAGGGAGTAGAAATACTCCTAGCAGCTTCCTGCTACAGAAACCGGGAAAAGCTCTTGACACTATGAGCCAGTCGGCTCCAAGGCTTCACTATTTTCTTTTTGAGGGGGGGATCGTAATATTTTGTAGAGGAGAGGGAGGAGGAGGAGGAAGATGCTTTGGAGGGAAAACCGTAATGGCCGAATTCGCTGCAATAATTAATTTACCTTTATCAACTTAAAGATAGATGCTCTATCGTACTTGGTTTCTGACACTGCCCGCAGATGCAGCGCAGTCTCGCCTTCAGGAAGTCATCACTCTGTAACAGCCAATTTTTTTGGAAAATAGTTGTCCATAAAGAAGCAGCTGACTTATTTAAGATCCACTTATACTACATTTTAAAAGAAGATAATAATAGAATGAACTAATCCTCTTTCACACATCCCTTACCCAGCCCTCGAAGACAAAAAAAAATCAGCGGTGGGGCTGCGTGACATTGTCAACTTCACAAAAACACTTTTCATGAAAATATGTATCTAGAAATTACTCCCAGTAAATGGTTCAGGAATTGCTCCCTTATATTGTAGTGTATCAGTAAGGTGGATGGACGGCATTTGGGTATTTCTCTTGTTATTCTAAGGACGGTAGTTATAGCGAGTTATTGTGAATTTGTTTGCGGTCGAACAATTTTGCCATATCATGTTTTCCATACACAATTATTTTTCGAGGGGGTTGTTGTAGGAAAGGCTTATCTTCAGTCTAACACCTGCACTCTTTTGAGCATCAGCTAGAGTTAAGGTAGAAGTATATTGTCATTGTACATCGTCAAGCATTCCACCATAGGCACATACCGACTAACACGACGAACCATACAAGATAGGCATAAAACGATGAACAGTTCACACGACTTCTTGTTCGCAATTAACTTCAGGTAGTTCAAACCTCTTTTGTGAACTGCTTTAGACTTACACGGTCTTTCGTTTATTCCTTTATTGTAATAGATAAAATGCAGAGTGTTAAGAAGGCTGAGATAAAGGGAATTTGCGTTTGAAATGTTCGGCGCTAACTTGTCGATTGATTTGCATAAGCGCTCGCGAATTTCAGTTGATGATACTGCCTAAGTAGAGGAATTCGGAGCTTGAAATTTGACTTTCAGTCGATCACACTGGTAACTACAGTCAAAAGGATCTTTCCCAAGGCCTAATTTTTATAATCAAACTGATTAATTTAGGTTGTTAAAACTCATCTCACGAATATAACATGTGTCATTTGAGCTGAGTATGTTACATAGATTTTCGAATTTCTCAGAGGGAAATAATGGGAGTTCGAGCATGAAACTTGGCATGGTATATGTTTAATAATGATATTTGAAGGCTGTAAAGTAAAATAATCGAAAAGTGAGGTACCAGATGAACTTTTATGCTGTTAAACATGACCTATATTTTGCCGTCATTTTTAGCACGCTTGAGAGGTGTTTTTAAAATGGTTCGGAAAACCACTAGATAAACATATCTGAGCTTAGTTTATAACCAAAAATAAATTAGAATGGTTGTTTCACACTTGTGTGAAGTTTGAAGTCAATTGAATTTATTTTACGATCTTAGCAGCGCTTCGCCCTCGCACCTTATTTCGGTCATTTTATTACACGAAAAACCGCACTTTGACCGCGCTTTCAAATTTTCGCGAATTTCTAAAAAATAAAAATTCGCTGGAATCTTTAAATATGATCTTTAGAATTAGGTCATCCAAAAGTATCTTTGGGCAAAATATGAGCGATTTGCCAAATAGGTCATTGACTGGCGTTTCTCAATCCTAACAGACAGCCACTCTTAAATAGGGTTAGGGTTTAAGAACCCTCGCGGCACACCCCTATCCAAAATTAGCGGGAGTACCCCCACCCCCGGGCACTATTTACGAGCCACGAGAAGCCTACTCTACGCTGAGGAGTTTGGAAGTGCTTTTGTGCTATTCAGTACTTTGTACAATCCACGTTTTGGTTGACACGTAACTAATCTATTACATTCGTTTTTCCTAGATTGGTTCATGAAGGGATCTTCTTGTTTTGCCACAACCAAAACGAAGTTGTTAAATTGCAATTAGATCGTGGTGGAAATGAAACTTTTGAGGTGTTTTTTAGACAAGATAGCCCATACTATAAACAAGCAATGGGAAGCAAACCGAGACACAGAAGACGTTTCTAAAGACGATTGGTACTTGCTACACGGACTTTCTGCCATACTCCATGTCTTCTACGATCAACTAAAGAAGCGGTTGGGTCAACTAGAAGCATCGCCGCCTCCTGCTGTGATTAGAAAGGACAGCTTATCTTAGGCCATTGAATTGACTAGTTACTTTACGGATCAGCGTAAAATACTCGATCGGGTGAGTAGACCTCATATCCGTCGTCAGGGCCTTAGCTTTTGCAAGGGCGAAATTTAACATATCAGAGGCATCATAGTAACTGATACCTTAATGTGCAAAAGGAACTGAAAAACAGAACAAAACAAAAACCATGCATAACAAAACACTGTTTCATTAATATGCAGGTTTGCCACAACCAGTATTCCCGTATATTCTTTGAAAGAAATCAGTTTGAATGTTTGGATAACCATAGCTGAAACATTTTGTAGAATACAAGGCTTTTGAGTGCGTTAATTTTTGGGGTGTTTAATTTTGCGGAGTTTTTCATTCTGTTGAAACTTATTTTTGCGGATCGAGGTCAACCCCCAAAATCTGCCAAACTTAGAACCCGATGCAAAATTTTCAGGCTACACAATAGGCAGTTCCCATTTGAACAGAGAAAGGTAATTTCATGAGTTGTTCACGGATATGAATCCTGTGTTACATTGTGTTTGACGTAACTTAGGTAACAACTGAGCAACATCTTTATTGTACCATTTGTAGCATCTAATCTCCCTGTATGTTATTTGCAGCTTGGAAAGATAATGGGCCTGACACCACGTCAATGGCAAGCAAAATATTAACCTGCTGTTTTCCATTGTGACCGTGTGGTTAGGACAATCCGTATTTAGTGGGCACAAGCACCCAGCAGCAACGTTAATCACAGAGGTAATGGAAAACCTGATGAAATACGGCTTGGGAACAGTTCGATCTGAAGACAGAACAACTGTTTTTTACAAAAAACGTCCTTGTGGAGTGCTAGATGAAGCCTTAATTAACAAACTATGGAGTTAATTCTGACTGTTATAAAAATAAATTTACAGAAAGGGCACCTATCAGCCACGTTTTCAAAGAACTGTTCAACAAATTATTGGAGAAATCTCCCGACAAAAATGATCTCGAAACTGTATATGCCATCACAGCTGAAGAGTAAAAAACGAGCGTCTTCCATTCAATCTAAACTTTGATAAAATCTTACTGATTGTACGTAACTGATCATGATTTGGGTATGAATCGAATCAGGCGAAAATATTGCAGTACTTTAATTATTGTAAACATTTATCATGCATTCCACACTGGTTAAGCTAACAAAATTTAGCTGAAATGTTAAACTGATGTAAAGAAAGTAAGTCAAAACCAAGAAAAGTATTGTTGGTAAAACTATGTTTTTTTTAGCAACATAAGAAATCTACCGAAAGTTATATATTTTCTTTTATTATGTATGTTGGATTATTTTGATAAAAATCACTCCTCACTTTCCTTCCTTCCTTTTAAAAATCACCATATTCCCTGGTGTTATAACTTCTGTTAACTTGGTACTTGTTTCATTTCGTTTAAATGATTGCCCTCAATTGAACACCAGAGAATCTTTAAAATATATGAACACTGCAAAAATACCAAATCAACTTTCAGTGGAACTCGTTGTCCTTAGATCACTAGAGTGTTAAAGCCAACCATGATAGCAATGGCAAGTAGAACGTTGGTAAACAAAAGGTGTAATGAAAGAGAACAACAGGCTGCCTCTTTGTTCCTTTCTTTGCCTGTTCACTGCAAACTTGACAACAACGTGAAAATACTGAATTTAACGTATTTTGGAGAACGTGAGCCACCAAGGCTAATGTTTTGTATTTCTATTTGTAACTGAGAGCTGTCGTTACACTGATAGCTTGGGCAAGAATAAATGCGCAACCAATAGAGTAGCGAGATACTTGCCTAATTTAAGGCAAGATTTTCATGATAGCCCACATATAGAGCACACTCCCCATATTGTCTTATCTATGTATATCCATATATGTAATGTCTTATCCATATATGGATATGTGGGCTACCATGAAGTTCTGGCCCAATTTAAGGACGTTTGCGCTAATTGTCTGTGCCCATCCTTACTGCGCACGTAATTCAAATGCCGTTTGGTGACCCCTATTTTTCTTTCCATAGATCACTTTCTCTACCATTTTTCTTCGTTTTGTGAAAAATAAAAAAAGATCTATCGAGTAGAAGTTTAAATTTTTTGCCCCAAGCACCATTTAAGTCCACTCTTTTGAGCTCTTTGTTTAGCTGTACAATGGTTTGAAATGCCTCTATAATGGTTACGTTTTAGGAAAATGACGGCTGCACTTAAAATTATTAATGCTACAGACTCATACGAAATATGACTAAGATAGTTTTTCTCAGTTGAGTACATAACTGCGATGATCTCTTATTTGTTAATATCTTTCTCTGCAGTTCAAATAATTATATGAAATTTAATATATTCACTTTCATATAGTTTGCCTCTGTTGACTCATCTTTAATATTTTAAACTAACATCCCTGTATACAATGCTGAGTTACGTGCATCAATTTTTCAAAATTGGGCATTTTTCCACACACCTTACCTCCGAAACAAAGTTGGTAAGCCTCCATTTTCTTTTTTGCAATTCTGGAACTAGTAACTCATTATACCACAGAAAAGTTTTCAAAAAAATCTATCGACTAGAAAGTTTTAGCGAGAACGTCCTTCAAGTTAAAACCTTAATTCATTTGTTCAGTGCTTAATGTCGTCCTCGGCGTTACCATCGTCGTTGCTTGAGCACTTATTCTCATTGATCCTGTGTTCCTACTGATCCTGTGTTCCCACTGATCCTGTGTTCCCACTGATCCTGTGTTCCCACTGATCCTGTGTTCCCACTGATCCTGTGTTCCCACTGATCCTGTGTTCCCACTGATCCTGTGTTCCCACTGATCCTGTGTTCCCACTGATCCTGTGTTCCCACTGATCCTGTGTTCCCACTGATCCTGTGTTCCCACTGATCCTGTGTTCCCACTGATCCTGTGTTCCCACTGATCCTGTGTTTTTACTGATCCTATGTTCCTCTGATCCTGTGTTCCTACCGATCCTGTATTTCCTACTGTTTTATGACAATTCATGTTATGATGTGACACCAGCACTGCAGAAGAGAATGTGAAATTAAAGGAGGATTGTAAAGCGTTAAGAGTTCGAATTGTGAAGCAAGAAGACTACTCCAAAAGAGAAAATTTGCGCTTCTATAATATTCCAGAAAGTGCTCAGTAGACGAATGAGGATTGTGTTCAAAAGGTGAAGCAAGTTTTATCCGATCCAGGTGCTCCTTCTGACATTAAATTTCATGCCATTCACCATATGGGAAAGCCCAATAGTAACTATGGAGCTTCCTCGACATCAGAAGCAGAGCCTTGCCTGAGACCGATATTGGCACATTTTGTCTCTTGCATGGACTCTGAGTCAATTTGCTTCAAGAGGAAAGAGCTACGTGAAAGTTCTCTCTTCTCCACCGTGTTGATAAAGATCTTTCACCTAAATCGGCAAGAGAACGAGCTAGACTTTGAGCAGCCTACAAGAAAGCAAAGGATTTGAACATTGAAAAAGTTTTTATCAAAGGTGAAAATCTGATAATTAACAGTAGTAAATACTCAGTGAACACTTTGCCGGAATATCTTTTAGCACATTAATGTGGTAGTATTAAACAACTGATCAGCTTTATTTTCGTGGAAACAAATCGTTGTGACGACCATATTTTGCCGGTCTTTGTAAAGCTTAAGATCGATCAAGCTTTCTCAAGCACCACTAAATTTACTTAAAGCGTTCTACCTTTCTATCTATAAAAATGTTCTACTGATGAATATTTCGTGAATCTTTATTTACTTTACTAGTATGGCATTTTGCTCTTTGATACTCAGATTTGCGATAAAATTTGCATACCAAAATTAACACTTGTTTTTCAAATACCAACAGTTAATTTCGCCATGGTTTCTTTTCGTACCTAGCATTTGTTTCTGTATAACAAGTGTTATAACTTCAAAGTCTCAAGGGTCTAAATTTAGGTTTAAATCTTAAGACCCTTTTAGAACCTCATTATTCTTTTGTTTGTGTTGGTGGTGTACGTGGCATTGTTTGATTGTTTTTTTCTTTAACCTTTTGTTTAGTATGTACGTGTCCTATTGTTTCTCTGTGTGGTGTAAAGGCTGTTATCTTGAAGCTACCATTTTGAAAGAAATTCGTTCTTGTGAGACATTGATTATATCTTTGCAAGCAGCAAGGAGAATGTAAATTTTAAACTTCTTTCACTTAACGTTCAGGGAATTCGATCAGCTGAAAAAAGGAAAGCAACGTTTATCTGGTTAAATAAACAAAAAGGAGACATAATTTACCTTCAAGAAACATATAGTTTGAAAGACGTTGAGAATATATGGAGAACTCAGTGGAGTGGGAAAATGTTTTTCGCGCACAGGTCAACTTTACTTGGAAGCAAACAAAACCTTGGATCCAAAGAAGACTCTATTTTTGGTTGATTAGTGACATCTGTCAAGATGAAGTTGAACAAGTTAAAATTATACCTCTATGAAATCAGGGGTTTCTCTTTACAAGCAAGGTAGATGGGTACATGAAAGGGGTACCTGTGTTCAATAAAAGGTATATTAAATGGGTACTTTTTCTGTCAAAGTGGAATATAAAAGAGTAAGGGAATATATATAAAAGAGTAAGTACCAATTTCTCTGCATGATATACAAGCAAGTTACCTATTAATTTAGAAAACCATGGTCGAGTACATTCTCTTCTTAACCTTCAGGAAAGTCTAGTCCTAATGCAATCCAAAATGGTAACCAAAAAAGTGTGATGTCAGTTTACTTTTGATCTACTTACAACATAATATAAAGATTTAGGCCAGCCTAAAGCTGTAGCTCCTGGGGCAGGTTGATAAGATCACAATTAAGCTAACCCAGGAAAAGGTAGAATTTTAATTTGAGTTTTGTAACTTTGCGGTGAGGTTTTCTGTATACTGTTTGGCTTCCTGTTTTGAATTTTAAAGATCACCATACGCACAAAACAAAGCACCAAAGAAACATTTGTATAGGAGAAAAAGTTATATTTTGGTTAACTTTGAAACCTGGGTTAGCATTAATCAGCTTTTAAAGAATCCTGCCCTGTTTTCCACAAGTTAACCTGACATGAGCCCGCAATCCGAACAAAACCAGTACTTGATCAGTGGTCAACTTACAAAAAAACATGTGACCTTGATAAGCTCTAAGCCCAAGACTGCAACATGGTTACATGATACTGGTCAGCAGATTTCATGATATGACGGCTCCCAATTGAACATAATATGCATGTCTTATATCAAAGATATATGCTGTAATCTAAGACTGCGTGACTTGGTATTAGCTGTGGATGGCCGCCAAGTTGTGTGACATCGTCGTTGTTCATCTTGCTAGGTGCATGTGCCTGTGATCCATGCCGGTAGCCATTTTGATGATAAGAAAAGACTTGCATGGGTTCCTATTTCTATGCATACATGTGGTCCTGTTTCTAGAATTATGGAGGTCTGCTTGGCAGGCCTTTAGGCCGCCGGAGTTCCACTATGAAATTCGTTACTCCCAAAAACAACCTTAGTGATCGTAAGTTCCAGGTTGAGACCTAATGAGGCCAACCTTATCAAATATGTTATTATAATGTTATTACTTGCAGATCTCACGTTCACCTACACATGTATCCGTGTGAAAAGAGGCCAAGCAAATGCTTGGTTAAAGGTTGCCTAAACTTATTCACAACATGGGAAAAAGGCATTCATCCTGCGAGATATCAGGAGTCACAGGAGCTCCTAAATGCTGATGTGAAGAGGTTGTGGGGAGAAATCTTTAACAACTTATGATATATCATGACAAGTTCTTTTTTATATAATAGCGGCATCCATGTCCAATACATCCGCATCAACTCGAGTCTTCTAAGAGCACTGATGACTCGACTTACCGGTAGTCTACTCGCAAGCAGAAGTGGATGTTGTGTTTTACCGGAAGTAAAACTGATGGGTGTTGGAGTGTACAAAATGTTGATGACTCGTCACGACTCGGCCGGGTCATCGCGCCTCATTCCAACATGCGTCAACTCGACTCAATGAAACTCGATGGAACTAACTCGACACAAGTCGCAAAAGAACTAACACCAAGATCGGAACATGAGCAAACCCAAGCATAATATACGAATACTAAGTATTACGTGTTCTATAAACATGTGCAGACAAATAATACGTTTTAAGCGATTCTTCACAGCTCGATACGAGTCGCATTAAGTACTAGACCACAAGTTTCTGTGGGTTATAAGCTGATAAACCATGCAGGAAGTTGGTAGAACACGAGAAGAATTTGTAAACCACAAGCCGCAGGCGAGTGGTTTACAAATTCTTCTCGTGTTCTACCAACATGCGAAGTGGTTTATCAGCCTATAACTCATAGAAAACTTGTGGCCTATTGCTTTTATATAATAATCCAGAAGATGCGCAATTTTTTCGTGGGTTAACCAGCACAATAACCCACAGCTGATTGACCAACCAGAGTGCACGAATTGGTTTGGTTATTATATAAAAACTGATAACTTGCGCTGTGTAGGATTTTGAAGTGAAGAACTGAATATTAGGTATTTAAATTGCTTGAGCGTAACACGGAAAATTATGTATGATTTATTAAAATGCTCGATACGAGTCACAATAGAACTCGCGCTGTCTGGGACTTTTTTAAAAGCGAAGAATGGAATATTGCGCATTATTGTTCAAGTGAAACGTGGTAAATTCCCGCTGTATGATTTGTTGAAACGTTCAATATGAGTTACAACATAACTTGCGCTGGGTGGGACCTTAAAGCAAAGAGCTGAATATTATATAAAACAAAGTGCAGAACATGCAGATAAAACGAGCAAAGTCAGGCATGATACTAGACATAAGGTGTATTATTCTTTCTATAAATGAGTGCAGAGAAATGATACTTTCTTTTAAAAAAGCTGTTCTTCACAGCTTGATACAAGTCGGAAAATAATTTCCGCTGTCTGGGACTTTAAAGGGAAGAGCGGATACGAAATATAATTTGTTTGCAACCTTTGTGCATAATGTGGAAATTCTGTATGATTCGTTGAAGCGAAGCACAGAATGTTCTGTGTTATACATATATTCTGTTATACATATATTCTGTCTTCTAGCCCCATTGGTGTATAGGTGTAGGTATAGGTAAATCATTAATGTGCATAATGGTTGAGTACACGATGCCGCCTATTATTATAACCCAAAGAAAAATATGTGTTCCTGCATACTAATTCAGTATAGGTTTACTAATAAGCATCATTCTAGAACAATAAAAACAATAAGTTGTCTGGGCTTGCCCAGTAATAGTTAACCCTGGTAGGAAAAATCTATTATTTGTTCAAATTACAACCGCAAATTTTAATGAAAGCATCATTCCTTCATTCAACTTAAACTCGCTGGAAATTTCAAAACTTTGTTTGATTTTCGAAACATTTATCATAAAGATGGCTTTCCCTAGCATTGATGATTTTTAAACTGCTTTGCACCCTCTTGTATCAGTCTGTGATTAGGAAACGTTGACAAGCGCAAATTTTTGAAAGCATAATTTCAGAGGTTCCCTAGCTTTCTTTGACAACTTTCTCTGATTTTTGAAACTGGGCTCTTTTAACCCCGATTAGTTTAGGTAGAATCTATTATACTTTTATCTGATCTCTCAGCTTTGCTGACACGAGAGAGAGAAAATTCATTCTTAGCTGGTCAAGTTTTCCGCTCTGTTAGTCACGCACTGAACTCCACTTTTAACCCCAGATTTGCATACAAACTCGAACATAGAAACCCATGTAGCCTACCTGTAGGCGTTGGAGTTTTTCTTCAGCGAGAAAACCCTATGTTCTCTTTTCGTGGCCGCCATTTTGGATAATACGCGATTCGGAGGAGCAGGGCGAGCGGCAGTTTACAAAAAGGAGACGCGGGGGGAGGGGGGTGGGAGGTGCGAAAAGAGAGAGGGAACCCCTCTTTATAGATCTAAATTCCTTTAAAAAATGTAACGCTAATTGTAAGAAAAGGTGTAAATAATAAAGATTGTTGTTGTTGTTGTTGAACTATCCCCAGTGAGTCTCAATCCATTAACCATGATGCTTAACAGTGGTATGTCACGCACTTGCTGTGGACCAATCAAATAATGGCCCCATTGTTTGAGAACTGTCAAGTGCTTCGACCAAAACAAATCCGCATTGTTTTGAAGTTGTCAAACTCGAGTATAAATTTTTTGTCATGGAGAATGGAGCTTTATGAAACACTGAAAAAATCAGCTAGCGCAAGCAGCGAAAATCCAAAGGAAGAGTGTAGATTTTAAAAAACCAAATTAGTGATTAGACATGGAAAAACAGCTTATATTTCTACCGAAAATATATTTGCAGTCTAAAAAAGAATAGAGTACAGCGACAAGACAGAATTTCGAGGTCTCGAGAACAAAACTTCGAGCCAGTTATGCGTGAGCTCGGTTTCAATGTGGCAAAATCGGATAAATTATCCGATAGAATTTGCAAGCCATGCAGCAGGAATTTGAGGAGCACATATTGTTTCTACAAGCGGCTGAAATCGGTGGAAGAAAACGGCAGGGCAAATGCTGAGGCAAGCGACAAGAAGTCCGCCAAAACAGGCCAATGTTTGTCAGAGACCAAATTTCTTTTGAATTTTAGACGTCGGTAATCAGTAGCTTTCCTTGTAGCTGTTTAGGAAGAGAAATGAGTGCACAAAAATACCTTTTTCCCGTCCACGTTTCCACCGTGTGTGGCTCGTCTACGACAATCGATGATATGCGCTTATGAAGTTCAGAACTGAAATCTTTAAGGGCACGAAGGAACCGTTCTTCAAGGACTTTGTCGGCCAAAGCGAAGATAAAATGTGGCGGGTCTTTCAGTATTGCAGTTAAGTTGTCTGCTTTAAGCTCTGCTACTTTGCATCAGCGATTTGGTCGCTGATTATTAAACTGCCTCCGGTGTTTGTTCTCGAGCAGCAACAGAAAACATAGTAAAAAATTATGGATTTTCCAAAACCTGTTGGCAAAACTGCGAAAACATCGTTTCATTCAAGTAGGCTGTACAAAGCCTTTTCCTGTTTGGCCTTTAAAACGATCGTTTTTCCCTTGAAAACCAAGAATAATAAGGCTTTCCTAACTGCTTTTTTCAAGTACGCTATGATTCTAGAATGTGTGACAATTTCTGAAGCGACTGCTCTTTATCATAGCCTAGCTATTGTTCCTCTGACCAATCAGAAACCCCGTCTGCTGGTGGATGGGATTCAAATTTTGTCCTGAGCAAGGCTTAGTCTTCCAGCAGGTGGTTTTTCCCTCCACCCCCCATCCCTCCCCCTTGATTTTTGCTCTCGCCCGCTCGTACCCGGGAGCGCGCACCTCAAAAATCGAAGATGGCGCCTGATTAGCGAACGGAATGGGTTTTCCACGATGAAACCCCCAGTAACCGCCTGCAAGCAGGCTAAAACCCATGGGGCAGCTCTATCATTGAAATTACAACATAGAAGTTCGGAGCTTAATTTAAACATGCAACAATAGATATTTTTGAACTTGTTCCTTTTATTACTTCTGAAGACACGCGACAATAAATCTTTGTGAGCAACACCTTTCTTTAATATTATTTTTTTTAGCAAAATGATTCTGGAAATACACCGAGATTTGAATGAATAAAAAAAACATTTATTCACAACGAAAGCTCCAATCAAACAACACACTAGATCTTGGTTTGAAAAACATTTTTATTGAGAACAAAACACAGGTCTATTCTTCATCTTGTGGAATGAGTTGCTTCACAAACAATCGATTAAGCAAGAATTTCCACTTATCAATGGCCAGTTCTGTCAATTCTAACCAATCAAATCCATCTGTATCTCTGAGATCTTATTGGGTTTCCATCACTCCTCGGAAGATGTAATCTTTCTTCATTGCTTGCATCCACTGCTTGCATCTTCCCTGTCTTCGTAATCTCCATTACCTCACTGAAGAAGGCAGTAATTATAATCCTCGCTCCAAGACATTTTTTTGGTTTGAACAGCACAAGCTTTGACAGCAAACTGAACAGCAAGTGGAGTGCTGCCTTTAAAAGAAGCAGTGAAGATGTGAAGCTTATGGGACATGGTTTAATGTGACAAGCTACTGGTACTGTAGGCAGGGTTTCTGAGCTCTCTTCCCTGTGTTCAGCCCTTCATCATCTCCATACAAAGTGAGCCACTCCAGAACTGAATCTGCCGTTGTTTTATAAATTTTGATGTCATTAACTGCTTTTCCAACACCTCTTAGTAGAGATCTCGGTGATTTCTTTACTCCTCTTGGTTGATATTTCAGGGATTTCTTTATCCCTCTTGGTGTTGATAACTGATGGACTATTGTATCCTTTTCCTCTTCCTGCACTGATAGAGGTGTTTCACGTTTTGAAGGTCTTGATCCCTTTTTTTATTGCAAATCACATAGTAACTTACATTGAACTTAATTTACTTACAGGACGACATTCAATACTTAATCTACTTACAATGCCACACACTACGATACAATACAATGTTTTAATCCACTACTTACACTATTAAACATAACTACTTGTAATTGCTTACAGTTGCAAATACACATTGTGATAAGGGAATTTATTTGTTTTGTGAATAAGGAGTTTTATGCATTGCACTGCCTATTTTATTCTTACCTAGAGCTTGGTGAATTTGGCAGTCTTAAATAAAATTTGTTAGGTTCATCTCAACCGTTAGGGGATTGGGTCAAGGCCTTAGTTTGTTTTGGTGTCATGTATATGGTGTATGTGCTGTCGTAAACAAACAGTTTGATTTCAGATTGATTTTGGTGGAGGGAAGGTTAGTTTGCTGAGTTTGGGATTCCTTGAGTTTGCTGAGTTTGACGGTTGAGACCCAAACCTTTTTGCGGGGCAGTCTGAAAAGATATGCTTTTTAAGGCAGATTCTAGTTTGCATTGGGATTTCACTCTTTTATATTCAGTTGAATTTGTTACTTTTGCAACTCGCGAGTCGGAGCGAGAATTTTAAATACAGAGCACTAGCTTTGCTTGCCAATTTTGGTTTTCCTTTTTTCTGACAATCCATTTTGGCAATGCCGACATCAGTTGGTACAAAAGTGTTGATTTTGGGTCATTCCTTCGTTCGGCGTCTAGCTAACGATTTACGGCGGGAGTGTGTTGATCGGGCTGTTGTAACTTTTAACGTGAGTTGGTTGGATGTACGGACTTGAAGGACGGACTGTTCAGAAGTTGCGAGACTACGATCTCCATCAGGTGGCCACATAAGCTTGACATTTCAGTTTTGGAGATCAGTGCTAATGATTTGATTGAGTTGGCACCGGAGGTCGTAGGCTCTGTGATTAAAGATTTGGTTTGTCTCCTCCACAAAACTTATGGGGTGAAGATCATGGCTGTATCGGCCAACATTCATCGTCGTGTTCAGTCGGTCAGATTTAATCATAACTACCTTCGGAAAACGCACATCATATGGCAGGTATTCTGCAAACTGGAGTCTTCCATTAGACTGGATACAGCCTTCTTCATCCAAGACTGGGCTCAACTGGATTAGCTGACTCTTTGGCGGTATCGGTTTCCCAGACTTTAGAGCCTTGTACTCATTAGAAAACGCTTCCCGCTGACACGACCGCACCACTTCATCCTCAGCCTCTCTAATCTCTTGTGGCGATAATGCCTTACTGGTCAGTTTCTCTCCCCTCTTTGACATGTTGTGTAGAACCCTCCTTACTCTTGCATGTACATGTATTAATTGGCTCGAACTTGAGAAGCGGGTTGGGCTCAGTCTCCAGCCAGTACTGATGACTGCTTGACATGGCCTGGCCACAGTCTGAGGTTGGCTTGCCTGCACTGTCACGCAGGTGATAATCTCGGCTTCCTGTTGTTTTACTTTCTTCATTTCTGGCATAACTTTTGGGCTTTCTGCTAGCTGCATCTTTGGCCATTCATTCTTTGCATTCAACAACCACTCAGGACCATTCCACCATAATCGGGACTTGACAAGTTCAATTGGGCTCATTCCTCTGGAACACAGGTCTGCTGGATTTTCATTGGTGGAAACGTGCTGCCACTGAGCTGGTTCGGTACTAATTTGTATTTCTCCAATGCGATTTGCGACAAAGGGAGGAAGTCTCTTCCTCTCCCACGAATCCACCATAGTACATCAGTGCTGTCTGAATACAGAGTTGCAGCCGTTATAGGTAGTCTCAGAGTTCGGGATACGGACTGGGTTAACCTCAACCCTACTATGGCTCCCATTAACTCCAGCCTCGGTACGGTCATGGGGGTGAGCGGAGCAACTTTACTCTTTGAGGCTATCAGCCGTGAGGTTACTGTACCATCCTCATACTTGATTCGGAAGTATGATGAAGCTCCATAGGCTTGTTGCGAGGCATCAACAAAGGTTACCACTTCCTTTGATTTTACTGGTTGCCGGTTCTGCAAACAACGGGGAATTTTGACGTTCACCAGACTCGATAGCTATAAGAACCATAGCTGAATACGATTAGCCACTTCATCTTGGACTTCTTCGTCCCAATCATAGCCACGATTCCACAGTTCTTGGAGCATAATCTTTGCTTGCACGATGAAAGGGCTCACTAGTCCAAGAGGATCAAAGACGGTTGCAATCGTCTTCAAAACATTCCTCTTAGTAATCGGGTAGTCGAGCAGGGGCAGTGTCGCGGGTACTGTTATTACATCTTTGGTGCTGTTCCACTGTAGACCAAGTGTTGTCGTGACCGCATCTTTACTGTCCTGTATGTTCACCTCTGTGGCTCAGTCTTCTTCCGGTATAAAGGCCATCACCTTGGCTGAATTTGATACCCATTTTCGAGCATGCATGCCTGCCTTCGCCCACAATGACTTAAGTTGGTGATACAGTTCGATCCCTTTCTCGTCTTCCTTGACACTGTCCAGTGAATCGTCCATGTAAGTGGACTGAAGAACTGTTTCACCAGCTAATGGATATTCAGTTCGGTGACACCTAGCATGCTCCTGTG
Organism: Platygyra sinensis; assembly: GCA_019787425.1. Taxonomy (NCBI): domain Eukaryota; kingdom Metazoa; phylum Cnidaria; class Anthozoa; order Scleractinia; family Merulinidae; genus Platygyra; species Platygyra sinensis. Next base: position 26,821 of record JAHPZR010023852.1, read on the forward strand.
CAACGAGCTGGCTTGCATGGGGGCTGAGTTTTTTCCAAAGACAACTCTGCTGAACTCGTACACATTGGATTGCGGTCTGTTTCTCCATCTCGCAACAGAATTTGGAACAACAGTCGATCGTCAGCTTCTATTTCTATCTGGAGGTACATCAATTGGATATCGCACACAAGGGCTACCGGGTTGTGGCGGAAACGGATTAAAACATCAAACAACTCTCTGAAGCTTTGGCCTGGCATGAATGACATCGTTTAAAGAGATTCCATTGCACTTTGCAGAACAATCAAAGACAATCCTCACTTTGGTTGTGGATTTGCTCATCTTAACAATCGGGAAGTGCGGTAGGTACCAAATTTCAGGGGGTGGTGCTTCGGCCTCTGGAACTTTACGAAGGTACCCTTTCTCCACATACGTCTTGATGGTCTTCTCATACTCCTTTCCAACAAACTCTTCTTCAGATTTCTCTCGGTGCTCAGAAGTCGGGATTCTTCCATTTGCCGATTGTTAGGTAGCTGAGGCCTCTGTTCTTTCCACGGCACGGCAACACTGTATCTCCCATTGTTCTACCGAACAGAGCTGCTGACTTTTTCCAAGGCCACTTTCTCTTCTTCTGTGCACACAATTCAATCACACAGTTCAGTCCCGTAACTCTCAATCTCCCAAAACCGCTTCAGGGCTTGATCCAATTCACAACGATCTCTGGTTCCACTAATCGGCCCAACTCCCTGGTAAACAGTGTTCGGATGGTGTGTGTTCTTGTTCCAGACTCCACTCTACCATCTGTAGGTCTAATGCAAGTCCACCCAAGCGGCCCCAAATGAGCCACCGGTTCACCCACCTTTCCACGGATATCAACAAAGGAATAATGTAAGTCAGCATTATCAACATCTATCAACAGGTCCACCAAGCCATCCTTCGCTGGTGGTGGAAAGTCACACTGGGCAAGGTGAGGCCACTTATCTCTGCTTGCTTCCCCAATTTTCAACTTGGTAGTTTCCAGTCACACTGCGGGGACAAATCTTCACTTCAATCTCCTTAGTAAACTGGCCATTAACACTTTCGATCTCTATCTTCAACGGCATGGTTTGAAATGTCTCTACGGAGTTGTTCAGCACATGGACTTTCACAGTTTGATAGGACTCCTTAAGCCCAAGGGCTCCAGCTACTTCTTCATTCAAGAATGACTCATTTGAGGCATCATCTAGGATTGCATTTACTTTAACCTTCTTTCCTTGTGCCTTTATCCACACTGGAATGGTATGCAATGAGTAGGCTTCATTTAAGCGTCTTGGGTTGTGAGTTGTCAGAGCTTGTGAGACAGGACTGACCTCTCCCTCGGGTGATAATGCAAAATTGACTGCCCCCTCCCGTGCAGCAAGTGAGGGATAACTGTTACTCTCTACAACTGATTGTACACTCTCCACCGGTTGGTCTACGATGGGCACGCTTTCATGCAGAAGATGGTGATGATTTCCATGGCAACCATCAATTTGGCACTATGTGCAAACAGCAGGACAAGTCTGGCAGACAAATGGCCGCCACAAATGACAAGTCCCTTCAAGCTGCCAAGCCCCATATATGGGTAAACAAAGAAGTAATCTTTGCAAAATAAAATGATAAATTCATCATAAAATGCCCCACAATTGTAACATAAAGGTGAAGCATACAAAGACGTCAGCAGGATTATTCTGGCAAACAAACAACCATCTTTGCTGCTCGAATTAAATTTGAATTAAGGTTCCAAAATGGTACATGTAAATGCCCAAGAACAGCACCAAAATACAAAACTTTGCAGTGAACAGACTGCAAATTGTAGTAGTTGCTACAAAAGGTATCTATGGGTTGTAACTGTTCGTTCGGCTCCATAAAATCCTAAACAGCTACTACCAGCTCATGTACCCACCATATCCTCTGTAACAAATATTGCCCCTTGGAGTTCAAATGAACTCCATCTAGCAAAAGAACCTCTGCAGACGGGTTTTGCAATCCCCGGTGTCGAAAAAAGAAAGCAAAATCCAACTTCTCCAAAACAACCCGGAGATAATGATTCAGTACATCCACGTTATGATTAAATCTGACCGACTGAACACGACGATGAATGTTGGCCGATACAGCCATGATCTTCACCCCATAAGTTTTGTGGAGGAGACAAACCAAATCTTTAATCACAGAGCCTACGACCTCCGGTGCCAACTCAATCAAATCATTAGCACTGATCTCCAAAACTGAAATGTCAAGCTTATGTGGCCACCTGATGGAGATCGTAGTCTCGCAACTTCTGAACAGTCCGTCCTTCAAGTCCGTACATCCAACCAACTCACGTTAAAAGTTACAACAGCCCGATCAACACACTCCCGCCGTAAATCGTTAGCTAGACGCCGAACGAAGGAATGACCCAAAATCAACACTTTTGTACCAACTGATGTCGGCATTGCCAAAATGGATTGTCAGAAAAAAGGAAAACCAAAATTGGCAAGCAAAGCTAGTGCTCTGTATTTAAAATTCTCGCTCCGACTCGCGAGTTGCAAAAGTAACAAATTCAACTGAATATAAAAGAGTGAAATCCCAATGCAAACTAGAATCTGCCTTAAAAAGCATATCTTTTCAGACTGCCCCGCAAAAAGGTTTGGGTCTCAACCGTCAAACTCAGCAAACTCAAGGAATCCCAAACTCAGCAAACTAACCTTCCCTCCACCAAAATCAATCTGAAATCAAACTGTTTGTTTACGACAGCACATACACCATATACATGACACCAAAACAAACTAAGGCCTTGACCCAATCCCCTAACGGTTGAGATGAACCTAACAAATTTTATTTAAGACTGCCAAATTCACCAAGCTCTAGGTAAGAATAAAATAGGCAGTGCAATGCATAAAACTCCTTATTCACAAAACAAATAAATTCCCTTATCACAATGTGTATTTGCAACTGTAAGCAATTACAAGTAGTTATGTTTAATAGTGTAAGTAGTGGATTAAAACATTGTATTGTATCGTAGTGTGTGGCATTGTAAGTAGATTAAGTATTGAATGTCGTCCTGTAAGTAAATTAAGTTCAATGTAAGTTACTATGTGATTTGCAATAAAAAAAGGGATCAAGACCTTCAAAACGTGAAACACCTCTATCAGTGCAGGAAGAGGAAAAGGATACAATAGTCCATCAGTTATCAACACCAAGAGGGATAAAGAAATCCCTGAAATATCAACCAAGAGGAGTAAAGAAATCACCGAGATCTCTACTAAGAGGTGTTGGAAAAGCAGTTAATGACATCAAAATTTATAAAACAACGGCAGATTCAGTTCTGGAGTGGCTCACTTTGTATGGAGATGATGAAGGGCTGAACACAGGGAAGAGAGCTCAGAAACCCTGCCTACAGTACCAGTAGCTTGTCACATTAAACCATGTCCCATAAGCTTCACATCTTCACTGCTTCTTTTAAAGGCAGCACTCCACTTGCTGTTCAGTTTGCTGTCAAAGCTTGTGCTGTTCAAACCAAAAAAATGTCTTGGAGCGAGGATTATAATTACTGCCTTCTTCAGTGAGGTAATGGAGATTACGAAGACAGGGAAGATGCAAGCAGTGGATGCAAGCAATGAAGAAAGATTACATCTTCCGAGGAGTGATGGAAACCCAATAAGATCTCAGAGATACAGATGGATTTGATTGGTTAGAATTGACAGAACTGGCCATTGATAAGTGGAAATTCTTGCTTAATCGATTGTTTGTGAAGCAACTCATTCCACAAGATGAAGAATAGACCTGTGTTTTGTTCTCAATAAAAATGTTTTTCAAACCAAGATCTAGTGTGTTGTTTGATTGGAGCTTTCGTTGTGAATAAATGTTTTTTTTATTCATTCAAATCTCGGTGTATTTCCAGAATCATTTTGCTAAAAAAAATAATATTAAAGAAAGGTGTTGCTCACAAAGATTTATTGTCGCGTGTCTTCAGAAGTAATAAAAGGAACAAGTTCAAAAATATCTATTGTTGCATGTTTAAATTAAGCTCCGAACTTCTATGTTGTAATTTCAATGATAGAGCTGCCCCATGGGTTTTAGCCTGCTTGCAGGCGGTTACTGGGGGTTTCATCGTGGAAAACCCATTCCGTTCGCTAATCAGGCGCCATCTTCGATTTTTGAGGTGCGCGCTCCCGGGTACGAGCGGGCGAGAGCAAAAATCAAGGGGGAGGGATGGGGGGTGGAGGGAAAAACCACCTGCTGGAAGACTAAGCCTTGCTCAGGACAAAATTTGAATCCCATCCACCAGCAGACGGGGTTTCTGATTGGTCAGAGGAACAATAGCTAGGCTATGATAAAGAGCAGTCGCTTCAGAAATTGTCACACATTCTAGAATCATAGCGTACTTGAAAAAAGCAGTTAGGAAAGCCTTATTATTCTTGGTTTTCAAGGGAAAAACGATCGTTTTAAAGGCCAAACAGGAAAAGGCTTTGTACAGCCTACTTGAATGAAACGATGTTTTCGCAGTTTTGCCAACAGGTTTTGGAAAATCCATAATTTTTTACTATGTTTTCTGTTGCTGCTCGAGAACAAACACCGGAGGCAGTTTAATAATCAGCGACCAAATCGCTGATGCAAAGTAGCAGAGCTTAAAGCAGACAACTTAACTGCAATACTGAAAGACCCGCCACATTTTATCTTCGCTTTGGCCGACAAAGTCCTTGAAGAACGGTTCCTTCGTGCCCTTAAAGATTTCAGTTCTGAACTTCATAAGCGCATATCATCGATTGTCGTAGACGAGCCACACACGGTGGAAACGTGGACGGGAAAAAGGTATTTTTGTGCACTCATTTCTCTTCCTAAACAGCTACAAGGAAAGCTACTGATTACCGACGTCTAAAATTCAAAAGAAATTTGGTCTCTGACAAACATTGGCCTGTTTTGGCGGACTTCTTGTCGCTTGCCTCAGCATTTGCCCTGCCGTTTTCTTCCACCGATTTCAGCCGCTTGTAGAAACAATATGTGCTCCTCAAATTCCTGCTGCATGGCTTGCAAATTCTATCGGATAATTTATCCGATTTTGCCACATTGAAACCGAGCTCACGCATAACTGGCTCGAAGTTTTGTTCTCGAGACCTCGAAATTCTGTCTTGTCGCTGTACTCTATTCTTTTTTAGACTGCAAATATATTTTCGGTAGAAATATAAGCTGTTTTTCCATGTCTAATCACTAATTTGGTTTTTTAAAATCTACACTCTTCCTTTGGATTTTCGCTGCTTGCGCTAGCTGATTTTTTCAGTGTTTCATAAAGCTCCATTCTCCATGACAAAAAATTTATACTCGAGTTTGACAACTTCAAAACAATGCGGATTTGTTTTGGTCGAAGCACTTGACAGTTCTCAAACAATGGGGCCATTATTTGATTGGTCCACAGCAAGTGCGTGACATACCACTGTTAAGCATCATGGTTAATGGATTGAGACTCACTGGGGATAGTTCAACAACAACAACAACAATCTTTATTATTTACACCTTTTCTTACAATTAGCGTTACATTTTTTAAAGGAATTTAGATCTATAAAGAGGGGTTCCCTCTCTCTTTTCGCACCTCCCACCCCCCTCCCCCCGCGTCTCCTTTTTGTAAACTGCCGCTCGCCCTGCTCCTCCGAATCGCGTATTATCCAAAATGGCGGCCACGAAAAGAGAACATAGGGTTTTCTCGCTGAAGAAAAACTCCAACGCCTACAGGTAGGCTACATGGGTTTCTATGTTCGAGTTTGTATGCAAATCTGGGGTTAAAAGTGGAGTTCAGTGCGTGACTAACAGAGCGGAAAACTTGACCAGCTAAGAATGAATTTTCTCTCTCTCGTGTCAGCAAAGCTGAGAGATCAGATAAAAGTATAATAGATTCTACCTAAACTAATCGGGGTTAAAAGAGCCCAGTTTCAAAAATCAGAGAAAGTTGTCAAAGAAAGCTAGGGAACCTCTGAAATTATGCTTTCAAAAATTTGCGCTTGTCAACGTTTCCTAATCACAGACTGATACAAGAGGGTGCAAAGCAGTTTAAAAATCATCAATGCTAGGGAAAGCCATCTTTATGATAAATGTTTCGAAAATCAAACAAAGTTTTGAAATTTCCAGCGAGTTTAAGTTGAATGAAGGAATGATGCTTTCATTAAAATTTGCGGTTGTAATTTGAACAAATAATAGATTTTTCCTACCAGGGTTAACTATTACTGGGCAAGCCCAGACAACTTATTGTTTTTATTGTTCTAGAATGATGCTTATTAGTAAACCTATACTGAATTAGTATGCAGGAACACATATTTTTCTTTGGGTTATAATAATAGGCGGCATCGTGTACTCAACCATTATGCACATTAATGATTTACCTATACCTACACCTATACACCAATGGGGCTAGAAGACAGAATATATGTATAACAGAATATATGTATAACACAGAACATTCTGTGCTTCGCTTCAACGAATCATACAGAATTTCCACATTATGCACAAAGGTTGCAAACAAATTATATTTCGTATCCGCTCTTCCCTTTAAAGTCCCAGACAGCGGAAATTATTTTCCGACTTGTATCAAGCTGTGAAGAACAGCTTTTTTAAAAGAAAGTATCATTTCTCTGCACTCATTTATAGAAAGAATAATACACCTTATGTCTAGTATCATGCCTGACTTTGCTCGTTTTATCTGCATGTTCTGCACTTTGTTTTATATAATATTCAGCTCTTTGCTTTAAGGTCCCACCCAGCGCAAGTTATGTTGTAACTCATATTGAACGTTTCAACAAATCATACAGCGGGAATTTACCACGTTTCACTTGAACAATAATGCGCAATATTCCATTCTTCGCTTTTAAAAAAGTCCCAGACAGCGCGAGTTCTATTGTGACTCGTATCGAGCATTTTAATAAATCATACATAATTTTCCGTGTTACGCTCAAGCAATTTAAATACCTAATATTCAGTTCTTCACTTCAAAATCCTACACAGCGCAAGTTATCAGTTTTTATATAATAACCAAACCAATTCGTGCACTCTGGTTGGTCAATCAGCTGTGGGTTATTGTGCTGGTTAACCCACGAAAAAATTGCGCATCTTCTGGATTATTATATAAAAGCAATAGGCCACAAGTTTTCTATGAGTTATAGGCTGATAAACCACTTCGCATGTTGGTAGAACACGAGAAGAATTTGTAAACCACTCGCCTGCGGCTTGTGGTTTACAAATTCTTCTCGTGTTCTACCAACTTCCTGCATGGTTTATCAGCTTATAACCCACAGAAACTTGTGGTCTAGTACTTAATGCGACTCGTATCGAGCTGTGAAGAATCGCTTAAAACGTATTATTTGTCTGCACATGTTTATAGAACACGTAATACTTAGTATTCGTATATTATGCTTGGGTTTGCTCATGTTCCGATCTTGGTGTTAGTTCTTTTGCGACTTGTGTCGAGTTAGTTCCATCGAGTTTCATTGAGTCGAGTTGACGCATGTTGGAATGAGGCGCGATGACCCGGCCGAGTCGTGACGAGTCATCAACATTTTGTACACTCCAACACCCATCAGTTTTACTTCCGGTAAACACAACATCCACTTCTGCTTGCGAGTAGACTACCGGTAAGTCGAGTCATCAGTGCTCTTAGAAGACTCGAGTTGATGCGGATGTATTGGACATGGATGCCGCTATTATATAAAAAAGAACTTGTCATGATATATCATAAGTTGTTAAAGATTTCTCCCCACAACCTCTTCACATCAGCATTTAGGAGCTCCTGTGACTCCTGATATCTCGCAGGATGAATGCCTTTTTCCCATGTTGTGAATAAGTTTAGGCAACCTTTAACCAAGCATTTGCTTGGCCTCTTTTCACACGGATACATGTGTAGGTGAACGTGAGATCTGCAAGTAATAACATTATAATAACATATTTGATAAGGTTGGCCTCATTAGGTCTCAACCTGGAACTTACGATCACTAAGGTTGTTTTTGGGAGTAACGAATTTCATAGTGGAACTCCGGCGGCCTAAAGGCCTGCCAAGCAGACCTCCATAATTCTAGAAACAGGACCACATGTATGCATAGAAATAGGAACCCATGCAAGTCTTTTCTTATCATCAAAATGGCTACCGGCATGGATCACAGGCACATGCACCTAGCAAGATGAACAACGACGATGTCACACAACTTGGCGGCCATCCACAGCTAATACCAAGTCACGCAGTCTTAGATTACAGCATATATCTTTGATATAAGACATGCATATTATGTTCAATTGGGAGCCGTCATATCATGAAATCTGCTGACCAGTATCATGTAACCATGTTGCAGTCTTGGGCTTAGAGCTTATCAAGGTCACATGTTTTTTTTGTAAGTTGACCGCTGATCAAGTACTGGTTTTGTTCGGATTGCGGGCTCATGTCAGGTTAACTTGTGGAAAACAGGGCAGGATTCTTTAAAAGCTGATTAATGCTAACCCAGGTTTCAAAGTTAACCAAAATATAACTTTTTCTCCTATACAAATGTTTCTTTGGTGCTTTGTTTTGTGCGTATGGTGATCTTTAAAATTCAAAACAGGAAGCCAAACAGTATACAGAAAACCTCACCGCAAAGTTACAAAACTCAAATTAAAATTCTACCTTTTCCTGGGTTAGCTTAATTGTGATCTTATCAACCTGCCCCAGGAGCTACAGCTTTAGGCTGGCCTAAATCTTTATATTATGTTGTAAGTAGATCAAAAGTAAACTGACATCACACTTTTTTGGTTACCATTTTGGATTGCATTAGGACTAGACTTTCCTGAAGGTTAAGAAGAGAATGTACTCGACCATGGTTTTCTAAATTAATAGGTAACTTGCTTGTATATCATGCAGAGAAATTGGTACTTACTCTTTTATATATATTCCCTTACTCTTTTATATTCCACTTTGACAGAAAAAGTACCCATTTAATATACCTTTTATTGAACACAGGTACCCCTTTCATGTACCCATCTACCTTGCTTGTAAAGAGAAACCCCTGATTTCATAGAGGTATAATTTTAACTTGTTCAACTTCATCTTGACAGATGTCACTAATCAACCAAAAATAGAGTCTTCTTTGGATCCAAGGTTTTGTTTGCTTCCAAGTAAAGTTGACCTGTGCGCGAAAAACATTTTCCCACTCCACTGAGTTCTCCATATATTCTCAACGTCTTTCAAACTATATGTTTCTTGAAGGTAAATTATGTCTCCTTTTTGTTTATTTAACCAGATAAACGTTGCTTTCCTTTTTTCAGCTGATCGAATTCCCTGAACGTTAAGTGAAAGAAGTTTAAAATTTACATTCTCCTTGCTGCTTGCAAAGATATAATCAATGTCTCACAAGAACGAATTTCTTTCAAAATGGTAGCTTCAAGATAACAGCCTTTACACCACACAGAGAAACAATAGGACACGTACATACTAAACAAAAGGTTAAAGAAAAAAACAATCAAACAATGCCACGTACACCACCAACACAAACAAAAGAATAATGAGGTTCTAAAAGGGTCTTAAGATTTAAACCTTTAAATTTAGACCCTTGAGACTTTGAAGTTATAACACTTGTTATACAGAAACAAATGCTGTACGCAAAAGAAACCATGGCGAAAGTAACTGTTGGTATTTGAAAAACAAGTGTAATTTTGGTATGCCAAATTTTATCTCAAATCTGAGTATCAAAGAGCAAAATGCCATACTAAGCTAAAGTAGTAAAGATTCCGAATATTCATCAGTAGAACATTTTATAGATAGAAAGGTAGAACGCCTTTAAGTAAATAGTGGTGCTTGAGAAAGCTTGATCCGATATTAAGCATTTACAAAGTACCGGCCAAAATTCGTCGTCACAAAGATTTGTTCCACGAAAATAAAGTGATAGTTGTTTTAATACTACCACATTAAGTGCTAAAGATATTCCGCAAAGTGTTCACTGAGTATTTTACTACTGTTAATTATCAGATTTTTCACCTTTGATAAAAAACTTTTTCAATGTTCAAAATCCTTTTGCTTCTTGAGGCTGCTCAAAGTCTAGCTCGTTCTCACTGACGCTTTAGGTGAAAGATCTTTATCAAACGGTGGAGAAGAGAGAAAACTTTCACGTAGCTCTTTCCTCTTGAAGCAAATTGACTCAGAGGTCCATGCAAGAGACAAAATGTGCCAATATCGGTCTCAGGCAAGGCCTGTTCTGATGTCGAGGAAGCTCCATAGTACTATTGGGCTTTCCCCTATGTTGAATGGCCATGAAATTTAATGTCAGAAGGAGCACCTGGATGGATAAAACTTGCTTCACCTTTGAACACAATCCTCCTGCGTCTACTGAGCACTTTCTGGAATAGTATAGAGCGCAAATTTTCTCGTTTTGGAGTAGTCTTTTTGCTTCACAATTCGAAACTCTTAACGCCTGTACAATCCCTCCTTTAATTTCACATTCTCTTTCTGCAGTGCTGGTGTCACATCATAACATGAATTGTCATAAAACAGTAGGAAATACAGGATCGGTAGGAACACAGGATCAGGGAAATAGGATCAGTAGGAACACAGGATCAGTGGGAACACAGGATCAGTGGGAACACAGGATCAGTGGGAACACAGGATCAGTGGGAACACAGGATCAGTGGGAACACAGGATCAGTAGGAACACAGGATCAGTGGGAACACAGGATCAGTGGGAACACAGGATCAGTAGGAACACAGGATCAGTGGGAACACAGGATCAGTGGGAACACAGGATCAGTGGGAACACAGGATCAGTAGGAACACAGGATCAGTAGGAACACAGGATCAATGAGAATAAGTGCTCAAGCAACGACGATGGTAACGCTGAGGACGACATTAAGCACTGAACAAATGAATTAAGGTTTTAACTTGAAGGACGTTCTCGCTAAAACTTTCTAGTCGATAGATTTTTTTGAAAACTTTTCTGTGGTATAATGAGTTACTAGTTCCAGAATTGCAAAAAAGAAAATGGAGGCTTACCAACTTTGTTTCGGAGGTAAGGTGTGTGGAAAAATGCCCAATTTTGAAAAATTGATGCACGTAACTCAGCATTGTATACAGGGATGTTAGTTTAAAATATTAAAGATGAGTCAACAGAGGCAAACTATATGAAAGTGAATATATTAAATTTCATATAATTATTTGAACTGCAGAGAAAGATATTAACAAATAAGAGATCATCGCAGTTATGTACTCAACTGAGAAAAACTATCTTAGTCATATTTCGTATGAGTCTGTAGCATTAATAATTTTAAGGGCAGCCGTCATTTTCCTAAAACGTAACCATTATAGAGGCATTTCAAACCATTGTACAGCTAAACAAAGAGCTCAAAAGAGTGGACTTAAATGGTGCTTGGGGCAAAAAATTTAAACTTCTACTCGATAGATCTTTTTTTATTTTTCACAAAACGAAGAAAAATGGTAGAGAAAGTGATCTATGGAAAGAAAAATAGGGGTCACCAAACGGCATTTGAATTACGTGCGCAGTAAGGATGGGCACAGACAATTAGCGCAAACGTCCTTAAATTGGGCCAGAACTTCATGGTAGCCCACATATCCATATATGGATAAGACATTACATATATGGATATACATAGATAAGACAATATGGGGAGTGTGCTCTATATGTGGGCTATCATGAAAATCTTGCCTTAAATTAGGCAAGTATCTCGGTACTCTATTGGTTGCGCATTTATTCTTGCCAAGCTATCAGTGTAACGACAGCTCTCAGTTACAAGTAGAAATACAAAACATTAGCCGTGGTGGCTCACGTTCTCCAAAATACGTTAAATTCAGTATTTTCACGTTGTTGTCAAGTTTGCAGTGAACAGGCAAAGAAAGGAACAAAGAGGCAGCCTGTTGTTCTCTTTCATTACACCTTTGTTTACCAACGTTCTACTTGCCATTGCTATCATGGTTGGCTTCAACTCTCTAGTGATCTAAGGACAACGAGTTCCACTGAAAGTTGATTTGATATTTTTGCAGTGTTCATATATTTTAAAGATACTCTGGTGTTCAATCGAGGGCAATCATTTAAACAAAATGAAATAAGTACCAAGTTAACAGAAGTTATAACACCAGGGAATATCGTGATTTTTAAAAGGAAGGAAGGAAAGTGAGGAGTGATTTTTATCAAAATAATCCAACATACATACTAAAAGAAAATATATAACTTTCGGTAGATTTCTTATGTTGCTAAAAAAACCATAGTTTTACCAACAATAGTTTTCTTGGTTTTGACTTACTTTCTTTACATCAGTTAAACATTTCGGCTAAATTTTGTTAGCTTAACCAGTGTGGAATGCATGATAAATGTTTAAAATAATTAAAGTACTGCAATATTTTCGCCTGATTCGATTCATACCCAAATCATGATCAGTTACGTACAATCAGTAAGATTTTATCAAAGTTTAGATGGAATGGAAGACGCTCGTTTTTTACTCTTCAGCTGTGATGGCATATACAGTTTCGAGATCATTTTTGTCGGGAGATTTTCTCCAATAATTTGTTGAACAGTTCTTTGAAAATGTGGCTGATAGGTGCCCTTTCTGTAAATTTATTTTTATAACAGTCAGAATTAACTCCGTAGTTTGTTTAAGGCTTCATCTAGCACTCCACAAGGAAGTTTTTTGTAAAAAACAGTTGTCCTGTCTTCAGATTGAACTGTTCCCAAGCCGTCTTTCATCAGGTTTTCCATTACTTCTGTGATTAACGTTGCTGCTGGGCGCTTGTGTCCACTAAATACGGATTGTGCTAACCGCACGGTCACAATGGACCACAGCAGGTTAATATTTTGCTTGCCATCAACGTGGTGTCAGGCCCATTATCTTTCCAAGCTGCAAATAACATACAGGGAGATTAGATGCTACAAACGGTACAATAAAGATGTTGCTCAGTTGTTACCTAAGTTACGTCAAACACAATGTAACACAGGATTCATATCCGTGAACAACTCATGAAATTACCTTTCTCTGTTCAAATGGGAACTGCCTATTGTGTAGCCTGAAAATTTTGCGCCGGGTTCTAAGTTTGGCAGATTTTGGGGGTTGACCTCGATCCGCAAAAATAAGTTTCAACAGAATGAAAAACTCCGCAAAATTAAACACCCCAAAATAACTCCTTAACTCCTTTAACGCACTCAAAAGCCTTGTATTCTACAAAATGTTTCAGCTATGGTAATCCAAACATTCAAACTGATTTCTTTCAAAGAATATACGGGAATACCGGTTGTGGCAAACCTGCATATTAATGAAACAGTGTTTTGTTGTGCATGGTTTTTGTTTTGTTCTGTTTTTGTTTTTCAGTTCCTTTTGCACATTAAGGTATCAGTTACTATGATGCCTCTGATATGTTAAATTTCGCCCTTGCAAAAGCTAAGGCCCTGACGATGGATATGAGGTCTACTCACCCGATCAAGTATTTTACGCTGTTCCGTAAAGTAACTAGTCAATTCAATGGCCTAAGATAAGGTGTCCTTTCTAATCACAGCAGGAGGCGACGATGCTTCTAGTCGACCCAACCGCTTCTTTAGTTGATCGTAGAAGACATGGTACGGCAGAAAGTCCTTGTAGCACGTGCCAATCGTCTTTTGAAACGTCTTCTGTGTCTCAGTTTGCTTCCCATTGCTTGTTTATAGTATGGGCTATCTTGTCTCTTCATTTCCACCACGGTCTAATTGCAATTAAACAACTTCGTTGTGGTTGTGGCAAAACAAGAAGATCCCTTCATGAACCAATCTAGAAAAAACGAATGTAATAGATTAGTTACGTGTCAACCAAAACGTGGATTGTACAAAGTACTGAATAACACAAAAACACTTCCAAACTCTTCAGGGTAGAGTAGGCTTCTCGTGGCTCGTAAATAGTGCCCAGGGGGGGGGGGTACTCCTGCTAATTTTGGATAGGGGTGTGCTGCGAGGGTTCTTAAACCCTAACCCTATTTAAGGACTAAGAAAGCTTAAATTGATACCTGTTTAAGGCCCAAACACGAAAAATGACACCCTATTCAAGGCTATTAAACCTCTGTTGCAAAATCATTTTGTTCATATTTAAAAGGATACATCAAGTTTAAACAAAAACATTTGTATAGGAGGCTGTTTTCACACTCCAGTAGTAGATAATACAATTTAGCTACCCCATCTAAGGACCACACTCGGAACACAGTTACATAAGGGTAAAAAAAGAAACGCTATTTAAGGACCAAGAACCTAAAAAACCATACCCTATTCCACAGCACGTACCTATATAGCCCATATATGGGAGTACCCCCCGAGAAATAGTGCTATTTCTCTTCATAGATTTAAGAAACTGCTCAGATCGCAGTCTACCCTGAACATGAAAACATCAGAAATTCCAAGTTTCAGAGTACAGAATGTGAAGGAATAAAGATTTTGTCAAAGCCATGGCACTGAAGTTGAAGTTGGCAGCAAACTACCATGCACCGTGAAATATCGCTCGAAAGATCGGGCCGTTCCAAACAATTGGTGTCACGAAAATGCGGCGAACTATCGCGATTTGTCAAGGAAATATCGCGTGGAGCGAAATTTCTTTGAAAAGCTCCGAAAGCCAGGAATTTCGACGAAGTTTGTTTGCATTACTTTTGTACAATACTGTATCTCCGGTTCTAGTGCACTTAAAACTACCATTCAAAGTTCCTTAGAAAGCTTAATTGATTGCCTAAAAGATGGTATATGTTGTTCTCGTGCGTAATGCATTCCTTTGCTCTGAAAAATTTTCGAAGTATCTGTTCCGGTGTTGAATTAATTACACTTCACTCACGCAAAAACACCGAAAGCAAGAAAAATTCATATCTCCGGTTCTAGTGCACTTAAAGCTACCATTCAAAGTTCCTTAGAAAGCTTAAAAGATTGCCTAAAAGAAAGTATATGTTGTTCTGATGCGAAATGCATTTCTTTGGTCTGAAAAATTTTTGAAGTGTCTGTTCCGGTTTTGAATTAATTACACTTTACTCGCGCAAAAACCCGGAAAGCAAGAAAAATTCATATCTCCTGTTCTTGTGCACTTAAAACTACCACCCAAAGTTCCTTAGAAAGCTTAAAGGATTGCCTCATGTCTTATTCCTTTGAAGCAATTTTTTTTTCCACTAAAGCCAGTTTATTCCTTCTTACTTTTCTTTTTTTTCTTTTTGTCTTTTTTCCGCTTCTTCAGTTTCTTTTTCAGTTGTCTGCTGTTGTGATTCTTTGCTTTCAGCATCTGCTGCAAGCTCTTCTAACACAGTACTTGCTTTTGGGTCTTTTTTCTTTGAACTCTTCTTAGAAGGCCCCAATGACTTAGAAGAATCTGCATCTTCCTCACCCCAAAGAGTTCACTTTACTCCTATGTATGGGTAGGGTGGGAGTTCCTTGCTCATACACACAAGCAATGAGTTGCTACCAAGATCAAGGCTGACAGTAAAGTGGAGTGGAAAGGCTTCCCTTTGTTTCTTGCCTTGTTTTTCTCTTTTGTCTTTCTTGCTGTCTTGTTACTGTTTACCTGACATTTTTTGGTGCAGACTGGTTTCTCCGTACTAGAGGACGCTTTTAACTCTTGCTTGGAAATTGTTGTATGGCATCAGGATCGACCTTGCGAAAGGGACTGGAAATTTATCACCCTATTGAAAAATGAAGCTGGTAGCCACATGTCTTCATCTGAAGAAAAATCTTCAAAACGAACTTTGTATTCGTATGTTAAGGTTATGTGGCAAAGGTGTCCTTCCAACACCTCTATTTCATAAAAGTCATCAAGAAGCTGATTTTTCTCATGGTCTGCCATTGCTGCCTCTGACACAGAAAAGGTGGAACCTGATTGACATTCTCGTCTACAGACATACACCATTTCATTCAAAAGCTTCTTTGATGTTTCATGAAATCGGTAGCAGCCAGGAATGAGTTCAAAAGGTCCTGGTATTGCAACAGATGATCTCCAGTGGGTTAATCCAGAGCAGGATGTACAATGTAGGTTTCATCAGTTGATGATTGTTGATACAAAGAAAAGCGAACCCCCATGGTAGAATCGCCACGCAGCTTAAAGCTTGGTAAGTGAGACCCATCTTTGGACCAATGGATTGCTTAGATCGACACAAGAGATTTCAAACACATTGTTTCCTCTAACAAGAGAATTTAAGGCTACATGTGAAAACTTGGGCACATCATGCATTGGATCTAAAGGCGCTTTACCTGGAAAGTACTTTGCTGCCCAGTGGTGCTTTTTGTCTACAATGTGCAATGTATTCTCTTGGAAAAATACGTTTTATGGCCTGTTTGATGTGGATTTATGTCAACAAGTTCTGATACTTTTCACTTTTCCCCTGTTTTATCTCTTTCTTCCTCTATCCGGTCAACATCCCTCTCCTACATTTGTTTTTGTTGAACATCATCTATTTCTTGTTCTTCAACATTTTCACTCTCTTGATCTCCGTTCTCTTTGAGAACACTTTCCATGTCATCATCAGGATCATTGAGGCTCTCTTTGTCATTGGTATGTCTTGTGACGCTTGTTGTATTGCTCAGGCAAGGCACCTTCCATGAGCTGCATTGCAGAGGGATGGTCAAATGAGAATTGAATGTCCCGAGACAGCTTTAACGTCCGAGATGACATTAACATCCCTAGCATAAAAACGGCCATTTACAAATATTAATAAAATCACTAAAGTAATGAAAAATGAAGACCAATCGTGATATCAATTACTATAATTTTTAACAGTGACAGAAAACTTTGAAAATTAAAAAATATATTTCTTCTGGTATCATGGTATTTACAAAGAGAATCACAAGTTATTTCACATTAACATAAAAAGGCCAATAGATAATTTAATACAACTTCCAAAAAAGAACATCACATTATTTTCTTGACTGTTTAGGTAATAATATATGGAGTGGAGTTTTATTTAGCTTTTTGGCCTATTCTTGGAAAACATTTAGTAAGCTCTTTCAATTATGCACATAATCATGGAGAGTTATCTAATTCTCAGAAGCAAGCAGTTATCACTTTAGTAGAAAAGAAGGGAAAAGACAAAAGGCTGATTAAAAACTGGAGACCAATTTCTCTTATTAATGTGGACACCAAAATAGTTTCTAAGGCGTTAGCCAAATGACTAGAGCATATTTTACCTGATTTGATTCACTACAACCAAAACGCGTATGTGAAAGGTAGATCGATCTTTGATGCTGTCAGGACTATTGATGATGTATTAGAATACACAAAACAAAGTAAGCAGTCTGGTATTTTGGTAACAATTGATTTTGAAAAAGCATTTGATTCCCTAGATCATAAATTCCTATTTAAAGTCCTTCACACTTTTAATTTTGGACCATCCTTTATTCAATGGATTCGAACTTTTTATTCAAATGTTTCGAGCTGCATCATCAATAATGGTTTTGCAACAAACTATTTCAGGGTTGACCGCGGGGTAAGACAAGGGGATCCCTTATCCCCTATTCTGTTCATTCTTAGTTTAGAGGTTATGGCGTGTAGTATTCGTCAAAACGATAAAATTCAGGGAATCCAAATTAAGAACGAAGAAGTAAAACTGTCTCTTTTTGCTGATGACATGACATGCTTTTTGAGAAACAAGTCCTCCTACCAGCATTTGAGTTCCAGTCTGGAGTGGTTTTCAAAATTTTCAGGTTTAAAATTGAACGAAGAAAAAACGGAATTCTTCCGGTTGGGGGTTCATAACTTGGGTGAATGGTTCCCACATGAATTTAAGCTCTCAATTCAAATTTTGGGTGTGCATTTTGATTACGATGAGTTGTCTAGGAAAAAGGCCAATTTTGAAGCGATCCTAAAATCTATTGAAAGAATATTAAGTATGTGGAAATGGAGAGGGCTTACTCTTATTGGGAAAATACAAATCGTTTGCCATTCCAAAATTTATGTCTAAAGCCTCCCTTATTCATGTTTCGAATGACCTCATACAGGAAGCAAACAAAGAATTTTTTAATTTCATTTGGAAAGGGAAAGATAAGATAAAACGGTGCGCTTTGATTAATGACATTGAATATGGAGGGTTAAAGATGATGGACTTAGAATCTATGATTCGAGCACAAAGAATTATATGTTTGAAGAAGTACATCGAGGATTATACTAGTCCTTGGAAAGTTTTCTTGAGTGACTATTTGGAAAAAGTAGGAGGAAAGTTCATCTTGCAGTGCAATTTTGATTGTCGTAACCTGCCCATATCTATGCCTGGGTTCTACAAAGACTGCCTGGATGCATGGTCCTCTCTCACAAGGAAGGAAGTGTATTCTTATGAAGATATAATGAATCAATTTGTGTGGAATAACAAATACATTCTGAGTGGGGGTAAATCTTTGTATCATGCCTTCTTTCACAACACATGTGGGATAAGCAAAGTTGGAGATTTGGTTTCTAAAGATAATATTTTTCTAGGAAGTGAAAAACTCCTCAATGCAAAACTAACTCCAGTCAATATTTCCACCTAATGGGAGTGGTCAGTGCCATACCTATTGAATGGCGTTCCGCCATCAAAGGAAAAAGTGTTCATGTTGATCCGCATCCTTTTATTGAGGATTCTTTTCGAGTACCAATAAGGGGTGAGATGTTTGATCTTTCAAGCGTCTCCTCCAGATTACTCTACAGAGAGTTCCGTTCCCGTAAAGAAATCCCCCCAACTGCTCAAGCTAAATTTAAAGAGGAGTATCCTAGCCTCTCTATTGACTGGAAGGAAATTTACTCATTAGCCTTCCATGTTACTTTAAACACAAATCTGAGAGTATTTCAATATAAATTGTTGAACCGTGTTATTTTTACGAATGATAAACTTTTTAAATTTAAATTTGTAGATTCACCATCTTGTACCTTCTGTAAGACAAATGAAGAGTCCCTCGAGCATTTATTGTTTTTCTGCAAGATAACTGAGTTCTTTTGGAAAGAGGTGTTATCATGGCTAGCTATCCTTAAGAACGAAAGAGTAGATTTTTCACTCATAGATGTTTTGTTTGGTAAATTTGTTATTGATGAAGACTTCATAGTAATAAATCACATTCTTTTGCTTGCAAAGTTCTATATCTATAGGTCTAAGCTCGATAACACAAAACCATCTTTAGAAGTGTTTAAGGCCAAATTGAAAGCCACTCTTAACACAGAATTTGTGATTGCCAAAAGAAGTGGTAAACTTGCACAACATTACCAAAAGTGGGAATCCTTTATTTCTGTACTAGTATGAGCAACTCCACTTTCTATCGTACTTAGGCATAGATAAATAATAATGAATCATGCCACGCAAATGTGAAGCCTGTGAATCAAGCTGGTTGCGTTTCAATGTGCTATTTTTTCGCTCCCCTTAGTATTTCGTGCTGTAATGTAATTGTAATGTCAGTATTGTAAGTGATGCTTTTTAGCTTTGTAAGCAATCTTACTATTGGTACATTAAGTGGTGTTAGTAGTGTAAGTAAGATTAGTGCTATAGCTATTGTTGTTATTGTATGTAATATTAATTTTGTAAGTAAATTCATATTGTAAGGAATGTAAGAATGTAAAAATGTCAGTTGTAGAGTTGTAAGTAAGGTTTAGTTTTCTAAATAATGCATATATTTGAATAAAAATTGATTAAAAAAAAAAATAAAAAAATAAAAACGGCCATTTACAAATATTAATAAAACCACTAAAGTAATGAAAAATGAAGACCAATCGTGATATCAATTACTATAATTTTTAACAGTGACAGAAAACTTTGAAAATAAAAAAATATATCTCTTCTGGTATCATGGTATTTACAAAGAGAATCACAAGTTATTTCACATTAACATAAAAAGGCCAATAGATAATTTAATACAACTTCCAAAAAAGAACATCACATTATTTTCTTGACTGTTTAGGTAATAATATATAAAAAAAGTTTTCAAGAACGTTTGAGAAGAGAGCAAAATAACAAAGTAACGACATGCACAGTAACACTGACACACACCATATAACAAACCAACAGATGGTTACACATGCAGTGATACAAACAGGCAGATGGACAGACAGGTAGACAGATAGAGAGACAGACAGAGACAAACAAACAGACACCAAATTAAATAAAACACATAAAATAAAACCCTCAGCTAGACAGAGCCAAACTCAAATGTTTCAGTTGAGCCTGCTAGCTGAGGGCTGGGAAAGTAGTGTTGTGGGGTTCCCAAACCAGGGTATACATGCTGCTGAAATAATAGTGCATGCATAGTACCCTCGGCATGGTTACCCATTAGGGTACCCCTGCTGGGGCTACAAATGCGGAGACCACAGCCTGATCCGTTGGTCCCGCATCTCTGCCACTTTTCCATATACATTTGTATTTACAATAAAGCAAAATAACTAACGACACTATGAAAATAAATATGACTGGTAAAAACAAAAAAGCTATATACAAAGACATTCTTTCTTCTTCCCTTGTTCTTTTTTCTTTTTTTCTATTTTCTTTTTTCTTTTTTTTGTCTTATTTTTTCTTTCTTCTGTCTTCTTTTCTTTCTTCAAGGCTAGTTTTTCTACTTGTCTGTTCTTTCTTCTCTCCTAGCCTTCAGTCTGTAGGAGATAATCTACGCTCAGTTTTGAAGGATCTTGTTTTTCAAAGACTGATGATTTTCACAAGGGGGCCATAGAAACGATTTGACTTTTCTTTTAAAAGTATGTTTGAAAAGTATGGGAGTCTTATTGTCATCGAAACTGCACATTAAGTGTACGGTTAAGGTACAAAATCAAGGTAAATCTGCCTCATATTTTCACCTCTCTGGGGCAAAATCAACCGGCATAGTCAATTTGAACTCAATCGAATTCATTGATTGAGTTTGCTTTAGTTCGGCAATCGAACCTAATCGAACTCACGGAAATAATCAGACAATCGAACTTTTGATTTCTCATCTCATGATTTTTTTAACTGGTGTTGAAATCAAAGAAGCTTTTGAAGGCTCGAATTTCTTCAGTAGATATCAATATCTATTTTTTTCCTAAGGGGGCACGGTAACCAACCCTGCAATCTGATTGGTTGTTAGTGGGGTACGGATTTTCCAACCTTTGACCACGATGACAGCGAGAATTTTTTCTGTGTCAACCAGTGGTAATCGTCAATCTTTTGCCATTTTTACACTTCCAACGACAAGTAATCCAGGAAAGTTTATCTCTGTTCACTTTTTTTGGTTGATTGTAGGTCAGCGCTGTAATTGCGTGTAATCCTCTGTTTCTCTCACCGCATGCCAAAAGCATCAGGTGGGTAAATTTATTTCTTAAAATGCAAGAGTTTTTTAGCAGCAACAAAATGGATAATTAAGGGGTTTAAGAAAACCACAATGGCAAACGGAACATCTCTAAACAAAAGGTTTAATCAACAGAACAATAACTCTTTGCACATTTCTTTGCCATCCTCTGGAAAACAGCAACATGAAATGAACAATTCTGTGTTGTCTGAAGGAGGTGAACTATGACGGCTAACTTTATAAAATCCTATTTCAAATTTATTGCAGTGTCCAAGATTACTTTTTGTGATAGCTTAGACAGTGATAAACAAAGTAAATGACTTAAGAGTATCATGAAATTCATAAGGAAAATGTAAATTCATTTTTTAATCGACATTGTCTTTAGAGTCGCCATAGGAGCTTCTTAAACTAACTATTGTGAAGTCAAATATGTTGAGTTAACCTGCACAGTGGATATAAGAAATGTGACCATTGTTGCTCTGATGGCACTCTTCAACATGCAGAACAACTTGACATGCTGGCTGCGTGAGTTGCGTGGTCTTTTCGACACCTATGTCTTTGTCAATGACAATGGTGCTTTTCTACAGCTGGAAAGTTTCTGTGTTTATGAAATAGAAGTTGGTCAAAGCCAAAGGGAGATCAAAAAGACAAAACAAAATTTATTTGGGTTCTCCAACAGAGAAAGCTCTGACAAATTCATGCAGACAGCATACATACTTACCACCACTGAGTGCAAAGAAAGTGGGGCAAAAAGTCCAAAACTGAAAGGCAAGACATGGCTGCAATGATACTTCAAGATGACAATAGGTGAGTGAGTGGACTCAAAAATATGTACTTTACGAAACTGCTTCGTAAAGTCAATAATGGACTGTTGATGTTGTGAAATCTCAACAAATTATGCACCAGTTAAATTGTGTGTTGAACTAACATTCATACAACAGAATAGATATGTCAGTTTTTACCTCTTGACTTGCTCTCTTTGTGGCATTTTCCGCTGCAGTTTTGTTTAACTTCTTTGATGAATAACACTGGCTTGGCAATATCTACGAACACTCCTTGAAATTCTTCACGATATTGACCCGAAACCTTTCCAGATAATGTAAAGATTCCAAGATTCCACGAATGCCCAGCTGGTCTTTGAGACTATAAATGTCAAATTCCACATCTTCATACTGCAACTCATTTGCTTGTACTGTTTCTTCAGTGATGCTTGTTGGGTTAACTGACCTGGCTCCATTCTAGCAGGATTTAATTCAATGCCAAGTCTTAAGTCATTGTCACCAAGATTTTAGTGGCCTGTCCTTCTGTTGCACTGTCTCTGCTGTCAAATACTCAGTATGGTCCTGAAGAACAGAAAAAAGAATGAATAAACAAGCAAGAACATGCATAAAATAGTCGAATTAAGAATTAAACCAACTAACCAACCTGTTATAACACAAAAGGAATAACTGATTGTCCAATACTCCCCTGGGGTTATATATGTGTCAGTTGATTTGGCTTTGAAGTGTGACTGCTGACCTTTAAGTCACCTAGGAAGTACTCAGTACTCAAGTACTCCCATAATGTGGAGCATATCGAAAGAGAATCAAATAATTATTTCATATCTGTAATAATCAGAACTCAGAATACACCGATTTTTCTTGATTTTAAAACAAGGATAACAGGTTGGCTGCAAAGCATCACGATTCAATCCCTGCTATCAAAGACTGACCAAGGTTGAGTTTTACTAGAGTTGCATAAAGGAATCAGCATTTGTAGCACTGAAATTTATCTTTTCAATAATGTTTGTGATTCTGAAATAACAATTGATGGCTATATACTTTACCGCAAAGATTGACAAGAGAACCACAGAGTTAGCAGGGTTCTTATTTTTTTGGCAGATTTTTTATCAGCTCTTAGAAGAGAACATGACGAGCTTTACTTACGAAAAAAAAATGCAAATTAGACCATCTGCTCCTGGTTTATTATTAACTGTAACCAAAGAACACGTTTCTCTTGTTGAGTACGATCAAGGTGTTGCTCAGGAATATTTATTTCTTTTTGCACTTATCAGGGTTTAGAACACATGCAGAGAGAAACACACACCTTCTTAATTAAGCGTCTCTACAAATATACAAAAACATTTTCCAGATAGTGAGACCCCTAGCTGTCAGTATCATTCACATGTTAACATTATAAGACATTTTTCGTTGTGTGAAGAATATGCGACCAGTAAAGTTTTATTGTTGAAATGTTTTAAGTCATGATGTAAAGCAATTTGGAGTAATATACATGCACATATTCACAGTACATTTAAATAACTGTAAAACCTATAAGAGCAAAGGAAAGTCTCATAAAGCAACCCTTGGTTAACATTTTGATTAAATGTTGTATATCCTATAGTGGGGCTAAAACTTTTATGACACTGACAATAAAAGCCTGCTCTGTTAACTTAACACAATAATAATAATAATGATAATAATAACAATAATAATACAATATTTATAGAGTGCTAATTCCCAATAGTCCAAAAGCGCTTTACAAAAAATCACATTTAAACTAGGGATAAACTAATGGTAAAAACTGGATTAAAAGCTATAAAACTACATCATAAGAAGCTTTAAAAAACAAGGTTTAAACTTGCATTTAAAAGAAGGGAACAACAAGATCCGAGTACCAACAGGGGGTATTCCGAACAGAAGGAGCGGCCATCGTAGAGGACCGGCCACCATAGGTCTTACGAGTAAATCTAGGTTTAAAAAGCAATAATTTGTTTGAAGATTGTAAGCATCTACTAGGTGTATAAGGTTCAAGATGTTCACATCTACTGCTGAGATGAAAGAACCTTGCAGCACTATTAAGGACATTCTGCAGACGTTGTAAAATACATTTTGGCTGACCATAGAGCATGCTCAAAGGAGATGTCCAGTAAAATACTAGGACACATTGTAATTAGAAAGACTAAATTTGCAACACTAAAATACAATACCTGCAACCAAAATGTAGCACATAATGCACTTATGCATATATACAGGATCAAAGTGCAATTTAAGAGAAAATTGAATTTGTCACACTATAAAATAAGGCAAGCTTTCAATTATTCCAATTACTGGACATCATTAAACGTAATGCACTAAATGCTCATGAAAACTGAGCCTTTTGAGAGGTATATCAATTGATCTGAAAAAATACTAGTTCATTCATTCAAGTCCAATAACTGAGCACGCCACCTATTGTCTCCTTGAAATACATAAACATACCAAACAGTCTTCAAAGGGCAGCAAGCAGTTCCTTTAATGAGGGATGTTGTTCTGGCTCATGGCATATTGCAGCTCTTGCCATCTTTTATGACTTTGAAATTGCTGTGGGACGCAAGTTCAAAACAGTGAAAAAAATGCTCCCCCAAAAAGAAAATGTTGGATGTGATGTGATGGCATCAAGTCCTGTATTCATGTTTGGATACTGGCAAAGACATTTCTGGCTTGGGGTTCAAGCAAAACGTGCCTCACTATAGTCAATGATGAGAGGATTCCAACCTTTTTCAATTTTCTCTACCACGACGTTATTGGCTTTCAAATCGTTGTGCAAAATGCCACCAGTGTGGATGTAGTCGAGTGCTTTAATTAAATTATTTAAAATACCTAGCCAACTAGGTTTCTCCATTTTTTTTTCTGCATTGTCCTGGGCAAAGTTAGGCTTCTATATATCTTTGGTCATGAAATTTTCTGGCAAGTCATAATGGTTTAGTCTTGATAATCATCCCAAATAACAATGACACTCCAAAGTGATCTTCCAAGTTGCTCAGCATTTTTGGCTCATGTCAAACTTCTTTCTTAAGGTCATTCAGAGACCAAGATTTTTGTTTTTTGAACTCTTTAACCACCACAATGACATCTAAGCAATTTGCCACATAGCAGTTCTCTAAAGTGCCACAGCCCATGAACTTTGTGGATGGCACGACCAAGGAAGAATGTGTTTCCCTCACATGTTGCTGCACCACAATTTCTATGGGGGTCTGACAGGTTTATGCTCTGGTTTAGTTCTGGCAACTTCACAGTCAGTCTCTGTCTCCCCTCATATTCTGCAGCTTTGCAAAAGTCGTTTACTGCATTCATCAAGGCTTTTTCTCTTGCCTTCTTGTTTCTCCACCTTCCTTTTTAACATTTTCAAGTTGTCCTTGTCCTTCACTGCCTTTTGCTTGTTTCTTCCCATTTTCAGACAGGAAACATACAAGCAAATAAATGAACAGGGGAATATACACAGGATAAAAAATATGCAAGCATGTGATGATATGCAAAGGGGAAATTTTATCAGTAAAAAGTGACAAGCTTTTAGATTGTGCAAGAGACTCTTCCAAAGACAGAGCTTGGAGGAAATGGCAATGCAGTGAAATGCGACAACACAAAGACAGTAATTCCAGAGCTACAATTAGTAGCAAAAAGAATTCATGTGTACAACCCCTGCCTGTAAACCCTTCCTATTTTCTACACCCTACCTTTTCACTGATTGGATATTATAAAATAGA
>JAHPZR010023853.1:0-14872 GCA_019787425.1 Platygyra sinensis
TTGCTCCCTCACAAGTCGTACTACCACACCTAAAATCGAAGCCCGAGTCAGCACTAGCTCTGGGGAAGCCGTTATAGATTTGATTAGCGTACATTCTTGTTTCCATACAATTCAGATCATGTGATGAGTCATTTGGGAGATTAAAGCTGTTCTGTCTGTGCATAGACCCAATCAATCAGTTACGTGTGGCAAATTCCATAATGGTAACCTCCCAAAGGAATCATCACATGGTGTGAATTCTGCGACGACAAGGATTTAAACACGATAGCTGAATCCGGCTATTCGCGATTAGGATTCAAATTTCTCTGGGTTTAACAAGATTTCATAGTTTCCAACTAATGTGTGGCTAGCCAGCGTTCTTTTTAAATTGCGCCTAATATGATATTTTCTTTGTCATTTCGTTAGCAATGTACGGCAAAGAACATCCATCTTGACAGCACAGTTGACAAGATGCCTTGAAAGGAAATCAAGTTCAATGTCGAGGTTAGCTGGTGAAAGGGGAAATTGGACGTAAATCGGCATAAAATTAAAGGCAATCAACCTTGATGAATACGTCACCGAAGACACGAGGAAAGGCACAGGAATGCAAGAATTGTGGTCAGTTGATTGACCAATTATCAGCTTACAAGGAGCATGAAAGAACTCACAAAGGGGAGACGCCGTATGCATGCTTACATTACAATAAGTGCTATAGCTGCTCAACAGCTTGCAAGCGAGATGAACGAAGTTGTACAGGAGTGAAGCAATATAAATGCAAGTATTGTGACAAGTGTTTTAGCGCCCAATATAATTGCAAACTACATGAACGAACTCACACAGGAGTGAAGCCGTATTCATGCAAGCATTGTGACAAGTGCTTTACGCAATCATCAAATTGCAAGCTACATGAACGAACTCACACAGGAGCGAAACCATACAAATGCAAGTATTGTAACAAGCGCTTTAACCAATCATCACATTGCACGAAACATGAACGAACTCATACAGAAGAGAAGCTCTATACATGCAAACATTGCAACAAGTGCTTTAGTCAATCATCAAATTGCAAGCAACATGAGCGAACTCATACAGGAGAGAAGCTGTATACATGCAAGTATTGTGACAAGTGCTTTAGGCAGTCAACAAATTGCAAGCTACATGAACGAACTCACACAGGAGTAAAACCATATACATGCAAGCATTGTAATAAGTGCTTTAGCCAATCATCAAATTGCAAACAACATGAACGTACTCACACAGCAGAGAAGCTGTATACATGCAAGCATTGTAACAAGTGCTTTAGCCAGTCATCAAATTGCAAGCAACATGAACGAACTCATACAGGAGAGAAGCCGTATACATGCAAGCACTGTAACAAGTGCTTTAGCCAATCAGCACATTGCAAGCAACATGAGCAAACTCACACAGGATTAAAGCCGCATACATGCAAGTATTGCAAAAAATGTTTTAGCTCTCTGTCAAATTGCAAGGAACACGAACGAACTCATACAGGAGTGAGGCCGTATAGATGCAAGCATTGTAATAAGTGCTTTAGCCAGTCATCAACTTGCAGGCGACATGAAGAAAAACATGCAATACACAGTGCTTTAAATGGAAAACAGTAGGATTAGTATCTAAATCTAAAATTTTAATCTTCGGGGCCTTCAACGAATCACAGTGACAAAAAGTCCGGTATGTAGTTTATTTTGACGGAAGGAAATTGAAGCCAAGTTGAAAGCCTCACCTATTGGATTTGTCAAGAGGAACTTAATAGTAATACATGTCTCTTCAAACATTAGAATGATCAAATGAGAAATGACACGTATGCAAACTTTATCATTCTTTAGCCTATTTTATATTTTGGCTTAATTCGATTTAGTTGTTTTCCTCGTTGTAGATTCACTGGGACACAATTTTTTTTTGTTAAAGTTAATGTTTTTTTGAGGTGCCAATTAAGCTAACAGTGTTGTCGGCGATAGAAACTTGGAACTGAACTGCTCTTTACCTGCAGCAAGCCTGTATTGTACCGGTACGTAATACTTTCAAGTTATAGTAAGCCTAATGCACAAAGCTGGCTATAATGTGGTAGTCGCTATACCATTGAATATCTCATTTGAATTTCCTTGGTATGCACATGAGCTATAGTTTACACGACAGGTGCAAAACAGAATAAGGATGTAACTACAGTGGAACCTCTCCACAACGGCCACCTTGAGGACAGAGGAAATGCCGTAATGGGGAGGGTAGGGGTATAATATGCCCGGAGGGGTGCTCCCATATATGGGCTATATAGGTGCGTGCCGCGGAATATGGTATGATTTTAGAGGTTCTCGGTCCTCAAATAGGGTATCTTTTTTTACCCTTTTGTTGCTGTGTTCCTGGTGTGGTCCTTAGATAGGGTAGCTAAATTGTATTATCTAATACTGGAGTGCAAAAACGCCCGCCTATACGAATGCTTTCTGTTTTAAAACTTTATGTATCCGTTCAAGTATTAACAAAATGATTTTGCAACAGAAGTTTAATAGCCTTGAATAGGGTGTCATTTTTCGGGTTTGAGCCTTGAGGCGATTTTTGTCGCGGCAAGTCGATGCAATTTTTGTCCCGCGAAAGTTGCAACTTCAAAATCGCACGTGTAAACCAGGTGCGATTTTCAGTGCGATTTGTCGCCGCGATATCGCAGGGGTTTCGAACATGTTTGAAACTTGATGCGACAAAAATTGCATCGAGTTGCCGCGACGAAAATCGCCTGTGTAAACGGGCCTTTAGTACTTAAATAGGGTTAGGGAGCCAGAACCTTCGCCTGACTTATTTCCGAAGATTGCTAATTAGTTCCGACACGGCATTCATGTAAAACAGGCTTTAATTTAGTTTACGTTCTTTAATAGTTAGTAAGTAGCATTTTTAAGTTATTGAAGATTATTCTGTATAAGTAGTTTGTCGTAATAGGTTGTAGCTTTTATATTAAATTATGAATGCCTGATGTATTTTACCGTGTTTAAATAAAGATGATGATGATGATTGTGATGATGATGATGATGATGATTGTGAGGAGGATGATGATGATGACGATGATGATGATGATGATCATGATGATGATGATCATGATCATGATCATGATGATGATGATGATGATGATGACGGCACAGCCCTATGCAAAATTCGCGGGAGTACCCCCCGCCTCCCCGATGTAATATGATACCTGTTTTTCGGAGGTGCAGACATTTGTTGGTTGTTATAGCATAGCTAAATCGAAATATATCAATAAAAGAAAAAACGTAACACAAGCGGAGACCAGCAACGCGGGTAACGGATCAGGTTTGAAGACTACAATAACGTTTTTCAGTCGTCGAGTAACTGTGGAGACCATATTTTGGCAGTTACGATCAGTCTTAGTGGCTGTTGCCGTTGTGTAGAGGTGGCCATTGTAGAAAGGTCAAAGTAAGATCAGTGCATGTGTAGGAAAATGGCCGTTTGTGAAGCTTCGACTTATTTGAAAGTTGCGTTGTTTGATCGTTCCTCCTTCATTTCTTCATCAGATATTTAACAGTCTTCCATTTATCCCTAGCGGTGAAAAAGAACTAAGGAGATCCTCCATGTGTTTTCACGAAAAGAAGCCGTAAAAAGTAAAATTCAACAATTAAACGAGACTTACCTGTAAGGTTAAGTTTGATTGAAATTCTACGAGTCATTTACCCTGGTCCCAGACGTTTTTCTTGATTTTTCTCCGCATGAGATGAGGGAACCGAGAGCCGCGAAGCGGCGAACGCGAGTCATTTATTTCCGGTAGCCTCGCAGCTCCTATAAGCTCTAAATTTCATTGGCGAGGATAGAGTCACAGCCCTTTTGTTTTAGGGCTAGGGTCCATTGTTTCTGTTGTTTGTTCTTTTGTTAAACCTCAAGGGTGGTCTCCAATCAGATGAGACCTTGTAAGAGCTGCGAGGTGACCCTTTATTTCTCGCCGCTTCGCGACTCGCGTTCGCCGCTTCGAGGCTCTGGTTCTCTCATCTCATGCCGAGAAAAATCAAGAAAAACCTCTGGGAGCAGGATACGAGTCATTGGTAGGGATTGCAGGAGCTACGCGAGAGAGAAAGAGGGAACCTAGGAGTTCAGTTTTCAAATTGGCAAGTAGTCACACAGAATGAATGAAGTTGTGGGAAGTACAGTAAACTAATAACATCGTGTATAATAGGGTGGACATGTAACTCCTACACTCCCGAACAATGACTCGTAGAATTCAAATGAAGCTTCACCTCACTGGTAAGTCTCATTTAATTGTTGAATTCTACTTTATCATTGGTCATTGATCGTTTGTGAGTTTGATGCCGCGCCGCTTTACGTCGAATTTCATTCTTCCCTAAGTGGACTTAATTTCCTGTCAAGGCATCTTGTGAACTGCCATGAACATTACGTCAATGCTGACTTAGGAACAGTGTCCCAATCTCCTAACCCTTGACACTTCCAAATGTACATTGTTATTTTTGGACGCTCACAGAAACTGAATCGTCTTCAAGATATTTCGGCTCAAACAAAGGGTACTAGAATTGACAGATTACAATCATTCAAATACCATGGCCTATAACACATGACCAATCTATGTCCTAGAGCCCATTTGTCGAAGACCCTGTAAATTATCGGGCCCAGAAAGTTATAGCAAAATCTCGAACCTTACCATTACAGAGTTGTTTTGTGCCCATTTTCTTAATATTAACAGAGGTTTCCTTCATACAAGAAGTTTGAGGCGTTTTTAGATACAGCTGAACTAAAAATGGTTTAAGGGCTCGAAAAGTTTTCGGGGCTTTTTTGAGAAACGGACCGATCATGTAAATGCTATCAGCATGAAGGGTAACCAGTGGATACACCAATTGGGAGAATCAGAAATTTGGTGTCATTACAAGCCAGAGTTAGTTTGCACAACCCTTAATCCTAAATCTTTTTTATTATGGAGACGTTATATTAGAAGACAAAAACAATGAAACACTGATGTCAGGATAACAGATACTACAAAACAAAGCTGCCACACTCTTGTTGGTATACCCACCTACAACCTCGTCAACCGAAACATTTAAGATTTTAGACCTCCAGCCACTTTCCACAAGAAGAGTTTTTCATCGCTGCATATCATTACAGAGATGTCTACTCGGGGAACTGATTTTAACTTTAGTCTTTTGAGATATCAAGCTGTCTATTTCAATAATAGAAGACGTTCGAATGGTCTTCATTAGCCCCTTCCTTGCTATAACTTGTCCAAACAAGCATTTGTTTACCAT
The DNA here is from genome assembly GCA_019787425.1 of Platygyra sinensis. Lineage (NCBI taxonomy): Eukaryota > Metazoa > Cnidaria > Anthozoa > Scleractinia > Merulinidae > Platygyra > Platygyra sinensis. The sequence goes on from JAHPZR010023853.1 coordinate 5,247, forward strand.
GCAGCGAAAGACTGGAACAGTGTTCCTATTGACTAAAACAATTTTACTTGTTTAACTATTAAACCACACTTGAAACTTTTTTGAAAAAGATATTAACTAACTTTAATGAATTTTAATCTTTGATATTTTTTGTAGTTACCTATTTTAGGGATAAAGCAGTTTTTAAATTGGCTAATTAATTTATTTGATTATTTATTTATTAATTTGATTATTTATTTATTTATTTGTTTATTTATTTATTTATTTATTTATTTATTTATGCATTCATTTATTTATTTACTTTTTTTTGTTTGGGAGGGGGGCACACTAAAAACCACCATGGCGAATGAGTACCCTCTTTAGACATTATCTTGTTTTATTTTATTATTATTGTTATTGCTGAAATGAAGTTGATTTGAACTGCGGGAATACAGATGAAACTGAGATGTGATCATCGCAACTGTAATAGCAATTTAAACAACTGCAAATTTTTCCCCGCAACAAACTTTCAGGGCCTCAACGGTGTTGCGTGCGGCGATTTCGTTTTTTCTCTTTGTATCTCTTTTTTGTTCTGTATGTTAATGTATTTTGCCACATTCTGCATGCTTTTTTCCTCGCTTGATATTTGCATTTCGTACCGTATAGCAAAGATATCAGTAACGTCACCTATTGTTATTAATATGCAAACCAGAGATCTATTGGCTGCTGAAGCAAAGAGTCCTTTTGTTTAACGTTTTCAACATTCAAATAACAAAAACAATGTTTGTAAACAAATATCTTCGCTATATATTTGTGTTATCCTTTCATGGTCATTTAGTGTCAGTTTATCGTCTGTTAACCACGTAATGTTCTGTTGGTTCTCTGAACCCGATTTCCAGCGTTTGGTAAGCCGTTTAGTTTATCGTCTGTTCGTATTTTCATTTTAGCTTCTTTGCTCTTTGCAGTTAGCTATTCTTGTAGTAATTCATTTTATGTTTATCTGTGGGGATTTACCTTCTTTACAAAAGAAAGTTATTAAATTGCTGGATCTTTGTGAAATGAATTTAAAAGGTTGTGTCTGAAGACAGCCCTCTGCTAGGCCTTCATAGATTATGCTAGCATAATTTTTGGCATAATTTGAGCAAACTGGCATTTTCTGCCAAGTAGCAATGCTTGCATAATTCGCATATTTTGATAATTATCGGATCATTTTGATGCTACAATTTGATCATTGTTCATTTCTACTCCCAAGCACCTGGTGACGTTATTCGATGGTTTAAGTTTTAGTTCAAGTAGTAGCATTTCTATCCTCGGAGACCCAGGGAGAGTTAGTGGGGGCGGGAAAAAGTCAAAACGGGCAAGAAAAAAATTCGGGCGAAGAAAAGTCAAGAACGCAAAGAAGAGCCCAGGGGCTCTTCTCCTCGTTCTTGACTTTTCTTCGCCCGAATTTTTTTCTTGCCCGTTTTGACTTTTTCCCGCCCCCACTAACTCTCCCTGGGTCTCCGAGGATGATCCAACAAGGGCGAATGGAATAATTGTTTTAGTAAATTCTCAAACCGGGTTTTAGCCAATCAAAAAGCTAGAAATGCAATAGTCGGAGCTGAGAATTTACTAAGATAAGATAACTACACCCTCCTATTCATAATTGTAATAGGCCATTTCCGAGTTCTCTTGTGCCTCTGTTTCAAAGCGAGTCTAAGTGCAAAACTTTTCATATGAAAATGAGTTCTGCATGCAGTTTCATTTTCATGCAAATCAAAGTCATTTTCATAACAAGGGTTTTGCACTTTCAAACAGAGGTACAAGGGAACTCTGAAATGGCCAATTGGATACCTGAAATTGGATGCCAATGCTATTTCCAAGTCAAATACACACAGTTTAAAAGCTTTCTTTTAATATTTCCTACAGTTTTTTTAAAACCTTCAGAAGTGCTTCTGACTTTTTTTGCACAAAAAGAATGATCTCAAAAGACTTTTAATTTCAAAATAATGTTATAGATACAATAAATTATTAATTGAACCATGTGTTGTGCAATTCAGAGAGCAATGCTGTTAATTTCAAATTGCCTTGTGCTGTGCACTAATCTTATTCTGAAATTACTCACCTGATTACTCCCTTAACTGTACTCAACTAGGTCCATTAAATATTACTGATTAACTGGTCTTAGTATCACAATTATAAGTAATAACAACTTAAAACTGTAAAATTCAAAATAAATATGCAGAAACCAAAAAGGTCATGAACAGGCAAAGTTGTAAAAGATTTAAATGGATTGCATGGGGTTAACTTCAACCAAGAGTGCAGGCCCTACTTTCTACATGTGTGAGTCAATTTCATGAAAGTAAAATTTATGACAGTTACACACAATCCTTAATTTTTATGTAGCTATGATCTTACTTTGCCAGGTTGAACTTTAGAGACTATTTAACGAAAAAAAATTATCTGACCCAGGTTGTTTGGCTATCCAGCAAATAAATCACTATCTAGTGGATAACATGGCTTGTTTTGCTAACACTTATTCACTGGATAGCAGTTTATCCAGTAGATACATTATACAGCCTTATACAAACATTAATTATTGACTTTTTTAGCTCTGTATTTACTATTTTCCTCTTTTTACTTTCCCAAATGCTCAACACTTTTCAACTATTCAACCTCAAAAAACTAGTATCCTCTGCTTCCATCAGGGTTACATATCTTTAGCAATTATTGAATGAGGCTGAGTAGAATATAGTATGAAGAATTCTGCAGATCAAGGAAAGTGTTATCCACCAAGGCTGAAAGCCAAGGTGGATAACACCCTGCAAGATCTGCAGAATTCTTCATATCCTACAAAAGCCGAATTCAATAATTTCTTTATTATTCATTTAAAATATTTCCCCGTTCTCAAAAGAGTTTTCCCATTTTGTTCTTTATTTTTCTTTTCACCAAAAATAACACAACCTTGTCCCCAGGTTTTCTCGGTCAATGGTGCAATAACCTCCAGCTGGTTGCACTTTTGGCATCATTGGTTCATGATATGACAAAACTTTTGATGTCCTTGGTTCAATATGAGAAAGTTCTTTCTAAATTCGGTCAACAGCAGCTGTTTGTGGTACATTATGTGTGCAGTTTTAACCAACTGGACTTGTGTAAACTATTTGCCCCCTTTTCATCCCTAAGTGGAGCATATTCCACTGATTTCAACCACAACCATCTAATCTCTATAACGTCACTGACGGGAGTATATTGGAATCTTACTGCTAATTTAGATTAATTATTGAATTTAGTGGGTTTGTGTAAACTATCTTCCCCTTTTTTCATTCCCAAATGTTCAGCATTTTCACCGATTTCAACCAAGGCGATATAGTCTCTAAATTTGTGTGTGTATATAAAGCAGGGCATTACAAATCGATAATTTCAATACTCGATAAAATCGAATGTAATCGATCTTTTTCAATACTAATTAATCGATTAATATTGAAAATCAATAATAATCGATAGCAGATTCTGAAGTTTTGTGATTATCGATTTTGATCGATTTTATCTCTCATATACCAGGTAAATCTTGTGATTATCGATATTTATCGACTACTGTAGCTAATCGATCGACAATTATCGAGTATTATCGAGTATATCGAGTAATCAATTAGTTTCCGATGATCGATTTCTATCAATTTGTAACGCCCTGAAGAAGATTTAAGATTACTGTGCCATAAAATTGCATAAAAGATAAATCAGTCCATAAATAAAATTATGTCTCACATGGGGATGAAAAGGGGCAAATAGTTTACACAAGTACAGTTGGTTAAAACTGCACACATAATGTACCACAAACAGCTGCTGTTGACCGAATTTAGAAAGAACTTTCTCATATTGAACCAAGGACATCAAAAGTTTTGTCATATCATGAACCAATGATGCCAAAAGTGCAACCAGCTGGAGGTTATTGCACCATTGACCGAGAAAACCTGGGGACAAGGTTGTGTTATTTTTGGTGAAAAGAAAAATAAAGAACAAAATGGGAAAACTCTTTTGAGAACGGGGAAATATTTTAAATGAATAATAAAGAAATTATTGAATTCGGCTTTTGTAGGATATGAAGAATTCTGCAGATCTTGCAGGGTGTTATCCACCTTGGCTTTCAGCCTTGGTGGATAACACTTTCCTTGATCTGCAGAATTCTTCATACTATATTCTACTCAGCCTCATTCAATAATTGCTAAAGATATGTAACCCTGATGGAAGCAGAGGATACTAGTTTTTTGTGGTTGAATAGTTGAAAAGTGTTGAGCATTTGGGAACGTAAAAAGAGGAAAATAGTAAATACAGAGCTAAAAAAGTCAATAATTAATGTTTGTATAAGGCTGTATAATGTATCTACTGGATAAACTGCTATCCAGTGGATAAGTGTTAGCAAAACAAGCCATGTTATCCACTAGATAGTGATTTATTTGCTGGATAGCCAAACAACCTGGGTCAGATAATTTTTTTTTCGTTAAATAGTCTCTAAAGTTCAACCTGGCAAAGTAAGATCATAGCTACATAAAAATTAAGGATTGTGTGTAACTGTCATAAATTTTACTTTCATGAAATTGACTCACACATGTAGAAAGTAGGGCCTGCACTCTTGGTTGAAGTTAACCCCATGCAATCCATTTAAATCTTTTACAACTTTGCCTGTTCATGACCTTTTTGGTTTCTGCATATTTATTTTGAATTTTACAGTTTTAAGTTGTTATTACTTATAATTGTGATACTAAGACCAGTTAATCAGTAATATTTAATGGACCTAGTTGAGTACAGTTAAGGGAGTAATCAGGTGAGTAATTTCAGAATAAGATTAGTGCACAGCACAAGGCAATTTGAAATTAACAGCATTGCTCTCTGAATTGCACAACACATGGTTCAATTAATAATTTATTGTATCTATAACATTATTTTGAAATTAAAAGTCTTTTGAGATCATTCTTTTTGTGCAAAAAAAGTCAGAAGCACTTCTGAAGGTTTTAAAAAAACTGTAGGAAATATTAAAAGAAAGCTTTTAAACTGTGTGTATTTGACTTGGAAATAGCATTGGCATCCAATTTCAGGTATCCAATTGGCCATTTCAGAGTTCCCTTGTACCTCTGTTTGAAAGTGCAAAACCCTTGTTATGAAAATGACTTTGATTTGCATGAAAATGAAACTGCATGCAGAACTCATTTTCATATGAAAAGTTTTGCACTTAGACTCGCTTTGAAACAGAGGCACAAGAGAACTCGGAAATGGCCTATTACAATTATGAATAGGAGGGTGTAGTTATCTTATCTTAGTAAATTCTCAGCTCCGACTATTGCATTTCTAGCTTTTTGATTGGCTAAAACCCGGTTTGAGAATTTACTAAAACAATTATTCCATTCGCCCTTGTTGGATCATCCTCGGAGACCCAGGGAGAGTTAGTGGGGGCGGGAAAAAGTCAAAACGGGCAAGAAAAAAATTCGGGCGAAGAAAAGTCAAGAACGAGGAGAAGAGCCCCTGGGCTCTTCTTTGCGTTCTTGACTTTTCTTCGCCCGAATTTTTTTCTTGCCCGTTTTGACTTTTTCCCGCCCCCACTAACTCTCCCTGGGTCTCCGAGGATAGAAATGCTACTACTTGAACTAAAACTTAAACCATCGAATAACGTCACCAGGTGCTTGGGAGTAGAAATGAACAATGATCAAATTGTAGCATCAAAATGATCCGATAATTATCAAAATATGCGAATTATGCAAGCATTGCTACTTGGCAGAAAATGCCAGTTTGCTCAAATTATGCCAAAAATTATGCTAGCATAATCTATGAAGGCCTAGCAGAGGGCTGTCTTCAGACACAACCTTTTAAATTCATTTCACAAAGATCCAGCAATTTAATAACTTTCTTTTGTAAAGAAGGTAAATCCCCACAGATAAACATAAAATGAATTACTACAAGAATAGCTAACTGCAAAGAGCAAAGAAGCTAAAATGAAAATACGAACAGACGATAAACTAAACGGCTTACCAAACGCTGGAAATCGGGTTCAGAGAACCAACAGAACATTACGTGGTTAACAGACGATAAACTGACACTAAATGACCATGAAAGGATAACACAAATATATAGCGAAGATATTTGTTTACAAACATTGTTTTTGTTATTTGAATGTTGAAAACGTTAAACAAAAGGACTCTTTGCTTCAGCAGCCAATAGATCTCTGGTTTGCATATTAATAACAATAGGTGACGTTACTGATATCTTTGCTATACGGTACGAAATGCAAATATCAAGCGAGGAAAAAAGCATGCAGAATGTGGCAAAATACATTAACATACAGAACAAAAAAGAGATACAAAGAGAAAAAACGAAATCGCCGCACGCAACACCGTTGAGGCCCTGAAAGTTTGTTGCGGGGAAAAATTTGCAGTTGTTTAAATTGCTATTACAGTTGCGATGATCACATCTCAGTTTCATCTGTATTCCCGCAGTTCAAATCAACTTCATTTCAGCAATAACAATAATAATAAAATAAAACAAGATAATGTCTAAAGAGGGTACTCATTCGCCATGGTGGTTTTTAGTGTGCCCCCCTCCCAAACAAAAAAAAGTAAATAAATAAATGAATGCATAAATAAATAAATAAATAAATAAATAAATAAACAAATAAATAAATAAATAATCAAATTAATAAATAAATAATCAAATAAATTAATTAGCCAATTTAAAAACTGCTTTATCCCTAAAATAGGTAACTACAAAAAATATCAAAGATTAAAATTCATTAAAGTTAGTTAATATCTTTTTCAAAAAAGTTTCAAGTGTGGTTTAATAGTTAAACAAGTAAAATTGTTTTAGTCAATAGGAACACTGTTCCAGTCTTTCGCTGCATGGTAAACAAATGCTTGTTTGGACAAGTTATAGCAAGGAAGGGGCTAATGAAGACCATTCGAACGTCTTCTATTATTGAAATAGACAGCTTGATATCTCAAAAGACTAAAGTTAAAATCAGTTCCCCGAGTAGACATCTCTGTAATGATATGCAGCGATGAAAAACTCTTCTTGTGGAAAGTGGCTGGAGGTCTAAAATCTTAAATGTTTCGGTTGACGAGGTTGTAGGTGGGTATACCAACAAGAGTGTGGCAGCTTTGTTTTGTAGTATCTGTTATCCTGACATCAGTGTTTCATTGTTTTTGTCTTCTAATATAACGTCTCCATAATAAAAAAGATTTAGGATTAAGGGTTGTGCAAACTAACTCTGGCTTGTAATGACACCAAATTTCTGATTCTCCCAATTGGTGTATCCACTGGTTACCCTTCATGCTGATAGCATTTACATGATCGGTCCGTTTCTCAAAAAAGCCCCGAAAACTTTTCGAGCCCTTAAACCATTTTTAGTTCAGCTGTATCTAAAAACGCCTCAAACTTCTTGTATGAAGGAAACCTCTGTTAATATTAAGAAAATGGGCACAAAACAACTCTGTAATGGTAAGGTTCGAGATTTTGCTATAACTTTCTGGGCCCGATAATTTACAGGGTCTTCGACAAATGGGCTCTAGGACATAGATTGGTCATGTGTTATAGGCCATGGTATTTGAATGATTGTAATCTGTCAATTCTAGTACCCTTTGTTTGAGCCGAAATATCTTGAAGACGATTCAGTTTCTGTGAGCGTCCAAAAATAACAATGTACATTTGGAAGTGTCAAGGGTTAGGAGATTGGGACACTGTTCCTAAGTCAGCATTGACGTAATGTTCATGGCAGTTCACAAGATGCCTTGACAGGAAATTAAGTCCACTTAGGGAAGAATGAAATTCGACGTAAAGCGGCGCGGCATCAAACTCACAAACGATCAATGACCAATGATAAAGTAGAATTCAACAATTAAATGAGACTTACCAGTGAGGTGAAGCTTCATTTGAATTCTACGAGTCATTGTTCGGGAGTGTAGGAGTTACATGTCCACCCTATTATACACGATGTTATTAGTTTACTGTACTTCCCACAACTTCATTCATTCTGTGTGACTACTTGCCAATTTGAAAACTGAACTCCTAGGTTCCCTCTTTCTCTCTCGCGTAGCTCCTGCAATCCCTACCAATGACTCGTATCCTGCTCCCAGAGGTTTTTCTTGATTTTTCTCGGCATGAGATGAGAGAACCAGAGCCTCGAAGCGGCGAACGCGAGTCGCGAAGCGGCGAGAAATAAAGGGTCACCTCGCAGCTCTTACAAGGTCTCATCTGATTGGAGACCACCCTTGAGGTTTAACAAAAGAACAAACAACAGAAACAATGGACCCTAGCCCTAAAACAAAAGGGCTGTGACTCTATCCTCGCCAATGAAATTTAGAGCTTATAGGAGCTGCGAGGCTACCGGAAATAAATGACTCGCGTTCGCCGCTTCGCGGCTCTCGGTTCCCTCATCTCATGCGGAGAAAAATCAAGAAAAACGTCTGGGACCAGGGTAAATGACTCGTAGAATTTCAATCAAACTTAACCTTACAGGTAAGTCTCGTTTAATTGTTGAATTTTACTTTTTACGGCTTCTTTTCGTGAAAACACATGGAGGATCTCCTTAGTTCTTTTTCACCGCTAGGGATAAATGGAAGACTGTTAAATATCTGATGAAGAAATGAAGGAGGAACGATCAAACAACGCAACTTTCAAATAAGTCGAAGCTTCACAAACGGCCATTTTCCTACACATGCACTGATCTTACTTTGACCTTTCTACAATGGCCACCTCTACACAACGGCAACAGCCACTAAGACTGATCGTAACTGCCAAAATATGGTCTCCACAGTTACTCGACGACTGAAAAACGTTATTGTAGTCTTCAAACCTGATCCGTTACCCGCGTTGCTGGTCTCCGCTTGTGTTACGTTTTTTCTTTTATTGATATATTTCGATTTAGCTATGCTATAACAACCAACAAATGTCTGCACCTCCGAAAAACAGGTATCATATTACATCGGGGAGGCGGGGGGTACTCCCGCGAATTTTGCATAGGGCTGTGCCGTCATCATCATCATCATCATCATCATGATCATGATCATGATCATCATCATCATGATCATCATCATCATCATCGTCATCATCATCATCCTCCTCACAATCATCATCATCATCATCATCACAATCATCATCATCATCTTTATTTAAACACGGTAAAATACATCAGGCATTCATAATTTAATATAAAAGCTACAACCTATTACGACAAACTACTTATACAGAATAATCTTCAATAACTTAAAAATGCTACTTACTAACTATTAAAGAACGTAAACTAAATTAAAGCCTGTTTTACATGAATGCCGTGTCGGAACTAATTAGCAATCTTCGGAAATAAGTCAGGCGAAGGTTCTGGCTCCCTAACCCTATTTAAGTACTAAAGGCCCGTTTACACAGGCGATTTTCGTCGCGGCAACTCGATGCAATTTTTGTCGCATCAAGTTTCAAACATGTTCGAAACCCCTGCGATATCGCGGCGACAAATCGCACTGAAAATCGCACCTGGTTTACACGTGCGATTTTGAAGTTGCAACTTTCGCGGGACAAAAATTGCATCGACTTGCCGCGACAAAAATCGCCTCAAGGCTCAAACCCGAAAAATGACACCCTATTCAAGGCTATTAAACTTCTGTTGCAAAATCATTTTGTTAATACTTGAACGGATACATAAAGTTTTAAAA
>JAHPZR010023855.1:0-17831 GCA_019787425.1 Platygyra sinensis
CGACTTGTTTTTTTCTCTGGTCAGTTTCTGAGATTTCCCTTCACTACCTTATTGTCAAAATTCATTCGATACCTCACTTTGTGAACGAGATTTTCTAGAATTTTCATTGTGCGATTTGATCAATTATCGAGCATTAAAATCGGCAAGGTTTCTGTCTTATGGCGATGTTATGTCTTCGAATTTGTTCACAAGGTTACACAATCGTTTATCCCAAACAATACGTATAAAGTAGCTTTTTCAAACTTCGGTTCCTTGCATGCGTAAAATTTTAAATTAATCGCCCGGCAAATTATGACAAATGTCCGCTTATGTTTTTGGGAGAGATAAGGAATTTACCAAAGACAACAAAATTCTTTCCATTGTCCGAATTATTTATTTCTTAAGGCCCAAGTTTATTATTTAATGAAAAAAGGTGAAGTTTTGGTTGGGAACTTTTTAAAATTCAGTTTTTCTATGTCGGAGTAAAATTTTACTAGGAAACGACGAAAACCAGCGAAAACACATCACAAAAGTTCGACGGTATGCAGTTTTATTTTAACGAAGTCTTTTTTTTCAATTACATGTGGCAATTATTTGTTTGTAGTATTATTTACTAGGCAAGCGCCATGTTGAGTTATATGGTTTACATTTGTAAAGGGCCTTGTCATGCCATAAAGCTCAAGCGCTTCGCAGGAAAATCAACAATTGAAAGACATTTCCAAACAACGACTTTCTTTTGTTTAGTGGGATTTTGTTGTTTTCAGAGGTGTGCTGATCGCTTTTTGACATTGACGGTCGGGGGTTAATAATGCAAATAAATTTACTTCTTTCCTGAAATGTTTTTGCCTGAAAATGGTTGTTTTCCAGGAGAAATGTCGTATTTAGCTTGCCGTATTAAAAATTACGTGCTTCTTGTGTAATTACAAGGTACAATCTTCTGCAAATTTCACTCCTTTCTTCGGTCACAACTAACAATGTTGTTTATGTATGTTAATTTTCATCAGTTGACCTGTATTGACGAGGCATGTCGCTGAAATTAAACCTAAGTAGTTCTCGTAGACATTAAGTTTTGAACACGGAATTAACGAAGTGCATTCACACAAGAAACTCAACTGGCATGGTCTCTCTTCCAAAACATATGTTTATACTATTATGAATATCATTTCACCGCTTGAGTGATTTGAATTGAAACTTTAGGCCATGCAGGAATTGATCAATTTTTAATGAAGCGAAAAACCTTATGCAAATTTATCTCGCTGAACTTCGCTCGTTTTGTTTATGTCATTCAGTAAACAGAATTTCTGGGTTGTTTTTGATGACATCCTTCCAGTGATCGATTTGCTGTGTGGGTGGTTAATTTGAGAAGGTTGTAATCAATCTTGTATTGGAATGGAATTATGTTGACATCATTTTACACTCCAACCTATTGCACTCAGGATTCTGTACGTAGGAGGTTTCGCGACCTTTCGATGCTGACTTTTGTATCTCTATAAATTCGATATGTATTCTGTTTTGTGTGACAGTTTAAATTTGGTCACGAATTTCACTTAGCCTTAAGATTTTAATGGACTTGAATTTGCATAACGAGAACAAAGCAGATTGGGGTATTCAAAGAGATATTGGTGCCCTTAGGAAATGTATCAATTCGTTCACAAATGCCTATTGTTTTTTAGCGTCCTTAATGTCAGCTCAGTTGTAACAAAATCAAATTGTTTGTTGATTCTATTGCTAAAAAACTGGAAAATTAGTGGGCACTGCAGTAGTACTCTAAAAACATTCATGCCTTTTATTGTCTTTCAGATCAGTTTAAATGTTGTCTTCATTTGTGTGTGACAGAATGCGTTGTTTTTATTGATATTGGCTCAAATTTTCGACCATCTAGAACATGTAATTTATGTCATGCTTAAATGTGATCGTAGCCTGTGTTTCAGTCGTATAGTGAGTGTTCAACAGACTGTTGGACTTTTAAACAGTTTAGTGTACTAACGATTTTCATGTTGATCTTAATGCCGTGATGAAGACATCAACCCTCAAGATATCACTAAGCCAGGTTATCGACTTGTCACATACGCTGTGCCTTTCGTGTGGTGTGGTGTTATTTTAGTTGCGGTAAATTTAAGTGGTGTGAGTTTGTTAACTAACAGAGTTGCATTTTCTCCTTTTGTTTGCAGGAGTACTTGAAAAAGCCATCGTCTGAAAGAACATTTACAACAAGTGTTTCAATTTCAATTGGAGAACATTTGGAGAGTTTAAGCAAGTATGCTTCATCCCCAATTATCAGTGACAATGATTTGGTTTGTAATTGTGGAGTTGGGGAAATAGATACTAACATGTCATACAGATATAAAGACTTACAGTCTCAACCTTCTTCATTACCAAGAAGATACTTCTCTCTTCCAAAGAATTATTCAGCATCAAACACTAATAATAGCAAAGATTCATCACACTCTACAAGATACAGGTCAACGTCTTCATCGTCTACAAATTCATCCACAACGCCTTCATCGCAATCTTTAAGATATGGAAGTTTGCGAACTTATGGTACTTCAACAAACTCTTCTTTAACTGATGATCTAAAGAAACCGACATCTCGCAGATCGGGCACTAGTTCTCTGAGTAGCAGACCAGTTGGTAGCAGTAGTATTCCACGAAAAAGTTCTTATGGTAGCATTAAAACTGGTTCTACATCAACAACTTTACGAGATTCAACTCCTTCATATTCAGCAAGACATGTGTCCACTATTTCTAATAGAAATGCTGGTAGTTCTTCTCTAAATACTGAATCAAACTGGATCCCAGGAGGGGTTCCTATTAGACAACGATCAAGTATTACACTGCGTGAGACTGAGCGTTCTTGGGGTCCCAATAACCCTCCTGTTAGACAACTTTCAAGTAGTTCATTAAGGGATTCTCCTTTTACACTGCCAACAAGAAGAACACGTTCTTCATCACAAGGTGTTAATAGTGACAGTGAAACTCGAACTTCTAGTCGAAAATTGAGTCTTGAAACGGTGTCTAGAAGACATATTTTACCTTCGTCTGTTAATTACAAAGATCATGGCAAAAGCGAGGAAAGTCTTGAAGCTTCTCACATAAAAACAAGCCCAGTCGTAACAGCATCAGCAACTTCATCTCCAACTGTTCATTATGCAGGAAGTGATGCGGAGCCAGCATCACCAACATCACCCACAGTTCAGTACTTTGGAAGTCTTCCTCGCAAAGACTCACCAAGCTCGAGGAGTGAAGCTAGCACAACTGGCGGCTCGCGGAGAGAAAGTGGAAGCAGTGGTAGTCAGGGTGCCTTAAGTGATAATGTTGACGAGCTAGAATCTTCAGCAGCGAGAGATATTTCACTGTTAAGTAGGGAAATTGCCAGCGTTTATGAGGGATCTCTTAGCAGGAGTGACTCCAAAAAAGGAACTACATCAAACTTAGTGAAGAAGCAAGAATCAATTGCAGGAAATAGTTCAAAAGAAAGTGTGAAACTAGAGAAGCAGTTATCAAGTGAAAAGAAGTTAAATAGCAGTGGTAGATCTTCTCAACGACAGAGTTCAGGAGGGGAGGAGGGTGTTAAATTTAAAAAGAGTCATAGAAGGAGTGTTAGTGCTGGATCAGCAACTGCAGTAAAAGATGAAAACAAAGTGAAGCCTGGTAGAAAGATTACAGGCCTTTTTTCTCGTAAAAAGTCTCGGGAATCAACTGATTCTGAAGACGATGAAGACAAATCACAGAAGCGAAGCTCTGGGCTTTTTTCTAGAAAAGATTCAAAAGACTCTGTCAAAGGTTCACCGACAAGAAGAGGATCGTCGTCATCTTCACACTCTCCACCTGTAACACCTCCAAAGAGAAAAATATCTGGCCCTGGCAGGTTGTTCTCTTTTTCCAGTGATTCAAAGACAACTCCTGAATTGCCGAAGAAGTTTTCTGTGCCTGGAAAATATTTTACAAGTAAAGATGCAAAATCAGGCGAAGAGTCAAGTGACTTAGAGTCAGAAAGTTCAAGAGCTTCCCGACCATCACTAAAACGACGTGTTTCTTTGCCAGGAATGTTAGGTTTACCAAGAAGTGCTAGTGCCGAAAGGACTTCTGGTGGCCGTCATCGTAGTCCTGAACCATCAGTAGATCCTGCTCTTCTTCAAAGACGGAGAAGCAATTTTAAGAAGGCACAGTCTTTTGATGTCCAGAATGAAAAGGGAAAGAATTCCATGCTAAGTAAATTGAAATTTTGGGATCAAAGCAAAAAGGATAAGTCACCTGACTCAAGGCATTCTGCATCGCCTGAAGAGGGAAGGTCACGATCAACTTCTCCTGCAGTGGAACCATTGGTAGATAAAATTACTACAGAAGAGAAACCAGAGAGCAAAACACCACAGTCAAGGAAAAGTCGGGAGAGAGCAGTGAGGAGGAAATCTTCACAGGAAAAAGAAGTCCCTGAGTTGAAAGTTACTTCTGAATCGATCAAACCAGACACAACATCAACCATATCAGGTGATGAGAAATTACAAGTTTCTCCAAAAGTAATACATTCCTGTAAGGAAGATGATAGTGTTAACAAGACTGTTAAAGAACCTAAAGTTCGTTATGTTGGCCCAGTAGAAATGCCATCACCGCTGGAATTACATGCAAGGAAACGAGCTGAGTATAAAGTGAATTCTGTTGATAAAAATGTTGGAAGCACTGTCAATGCCACAGAGAAATCAACACACTCTAAAGAAACAGCAGCATCTGATGCTGATAAAATACAAGTGAAGCCTTTGGATGCCAATGATGGCTCAACAAGAGATACCGTGTTGAAATTGAGAGAGAGAAGGAGGAGGAGGCGTGAAGAAAGAGAACGTTTCTTTGCTGGGTTGGAGCCAGCGACAAACATAACTAAGGAGGCAGCACAAAAAGATCAGACCCTACAGTCTGAAAATGACAAGAATTTGAAGTCAGATGCCATGGTTGAAGTGATTCAAGATCAGGTCGATGGAAGAACTACTACTGCAGATAATAAACTAGAAGAAAAAACTAGAAAGGTTTCTACTGGAAAAAACAATCACAAAGAAGCAGAACATATTCCAAAGATCAGCATTATTGGGAAGAGGAATACAGTTGATGATGTAGAAAAAGGAAAACTGAACACTGGTAAGCCGCGATACAAGACAATTGCTTCGTCAGTGCATGCAGATATTATAAATGATCTAATCAGAGAGAAAGGTCTCAAAACAACCACTAACACTCAAGTCAAAATTCCTTCTGTTGCGGAACTCAGAGCAAAGTTCTTGATCTCTAAGGATGATGCCAAAGTCACTCCCCCAAGGCCTATTCTAAAGCTTGAAGATCGACCTCATAGTATCTGTGGAGGGATTTTATCGCCAACTGAGATGAAAAAGTTTGAAGACATCACTTTCTCTCTTGCCAAAAAAGTTTCTTCTGATGATGTTAAGGTGAAGAAATTTTCTGATAGTAGCACCGACTCTGTGCCAAAGCTTGACACTCAGGAGAAACCTGTATCTGTTGCAAACAATGAGAAAAGGCCACCGTCTTTGCCAAGTGTAAGGAGTTCCTCCAAGAAGGAGGAGAAAGTTGACAGTGTAACAAATGAGGAAAACCAGGTAAACGAAGAACAAGATGTTTGCCCAGACAATGACTCTCTGAAAAGAAGGAGAGGCAGCAAAAAGAAAAGAAAGAAGTCATTATTTGGAAGTGATAAGGACAAGGAGCCAAAAAGTCCTGAGGAAGATGTTGATACAACACAACATGGAGCAGTCTCTTCAGCAATCAAGGCAATGTTTTCACGCAGGCCATCCACTACAGACAAGGTCAAAGTGTCCAGGAAACAGCGATCGAAAACACTGCCTGGTTCACCAGAGAGGGAGACTATCAAAAGTGGGACAGAATCAAGAGAACGAAAGAAGTCAGCCCCTGAATATACAGCTGAACCTAAGACTCCTGATGCACAACCTGAGAAAGTTAAGAAGATAGATGAAAAGGATGGAAAAATTGTGAAAATTGAGGAGGTGAAGGATATTGAAAAAGAGAAGGACATAGAGTTACAACCAATCGCAGACCTCGAGCAAAAACCAGTTAAGGAAAGGAAATCCCTCAAGAAGCGTAAGTACATCAATTACTGGATATTCAGGATGACTTTTATTTAGCTCTTTCTAGTCTTGCTTCAAAAAAATAAATTCTCCTTACTGAACATCACACATTAATTTTCTTTTAATGTCAGTTCTGAGAATTTGGTGTTACATCTAGACATTATCCAGTTGATGATACAGCTGTACATATTATATATTCTCATTGCATGTTAGCCTGCATAGCTGGCGGGATTTCGCACACGAGTGCATTTGTTTTGGTTGCGAAGCCGTGAACGCGAGTGGCGAAGCCGTGAGAGGATTGGTGAAGAGTCCAGTTGAATTCCCACCTGCCCAAATTCGTGGGGTTTTTTGAATTATGCGTTCACCAGTGCACGTGAATTTCGGATTGGCAGAGAGCACTGAAACGTCAATCAAATGTTAATCTATACCTTTCATCTTTCCCAGGGGAAAAGGTTTGTTTTCATACACAGATTTGCAAATGGAGAATGCGAAGAAATACATAGAGAGGGAGCTTTGGATTCTCTGAATATCGGCAGGGAAAGGAAAAAAATTATACTGAAGGAAGAACAAGAGAGAGATTTCAGGGAATGATCATGTATAAAATGGGGTTGACTAACATATGACTTTGGTTTGTGACATTTGTACATTTGCCGTTCTCTGTTGGGTCACTCAACCTTTTTGTCACTTCACTCGTGTTTATGAAGGGCACTTCATGTTATGTTATAAGAAGGAATTTAAAGTAGAGTAGAGCCGTAGATCGTGCTATGGCAAATTTTAAGAGGTCCTAGAGCTGCATGATTTCCGCTGTTGTATACATGTCGCTTCGCCCAGTTTGACACCTCTGTAAATTATTTGCCATGTGTCAGTGTATTGTTTTGGCTCATTTCTTTTGTAACATGTTTTTAAATCTCCAAGCGCTAAGTATTCGCTAAGTAGTGCGCTAAGTAGTGACGTTTTCTGTGAACGTGTTGCTTACTTGCTGTATTCTATATTGTGACGCCGGGCTCGCTGTGATTATAGAACTGTTTGCCTTTGTAAGCTTTTCATCGGAGCCGCCATGGCTTTACTTTGAGAAAGCTATACGCTTATCTCTGCGCTTGTCTAGAGAAATTTTTATGTTTCTTGCCGCTATCTGATCGAGCTTATGGTTCTGGCGCTCGATGTTTAGGTTTATTCCTCCTTTGATCGCTCTGGTACCACAGGATTCAAAAATAGCTCTTTACACGCAAGTCTGTTGACTGTTTTGCGTGTTGTATATGCCATTGTTCGGCTTAGTTTCATGTTTCATGTTACACTTCGTTCTCTGATTGGCTTACGTAATTGATTCATCAAAAGTGCTAAAAGTGGGCGGCAAGCAAAAACCATACCAAATGTGGCAGGCGGGAATTTCACTTGCGGCTTCGCCGCTCGCGAATTCCTCGCCGGCTTCGCCCGCTCACGCATCCCACCAGCTACGCAGGCTGATTGCATGTACTTGTCAATATTTTGATTTGGTAAGGAGAAATTAGACCTTCATCACTCTCAGACTTATGGTTAGTTAATTAATTTAATTCCATTGGTGACTCCTCTACGTGTAATTTTTTTATTTGTCAAAAAATGATTTACCAACTTGCCACATGTTTGCCAACAAAAGGTTGCTCAACAGAGCAGTTACACTGTATAGGATTGATGCTGTGGTATACTGTGTACGGAAGCAAGATTATAAATTACATATTGAAGGAACTGTTCCATTTGAATATATGTGATGGATTGAAAGTTACTGGCTTTGATGTTGTTGATTCTAAACCCTGCTAAGGGTGACCCCTAATATATACAATACATAAACTTATATTTTTAGTAAAGCCTTGTAAGACATATTTGTCAGAAATGCTATGGCTGTCTGCTGTATGTAGCAACTAGAGAAATTGTGTTTTTCAGATTGAAGCTAAACTTGAAGAAGTTCATATTATTAAGTATACTATATTATGGAGAAGGCATATCACATGGATGTCTTAAGAGGAAAACAAGATGTGTCATATGAACAATTTTACTTACTTCTTTCAAAGCGCATGGTCGTTGAAGAGCTTTTTTCACTTTAGGACATTAGTTAAGCTTACAGTTTAGCTTTGTTGTTTCAAAGTGCAAACTTAATGTGCCAGTAATAAAATAATAATAAAGAGTTTAGCAATATTAAATGTATCTACTTTGCACAACTGGAACATGCAGTGTAAGCAATGTATGTTTGGAGATGTGGTAAAATATGTTATTTTAACCCAAGAATTAATTTGCAAACTGGCTTATGTTTATGCTATCAAAAAAGGCCCTTTGAGTAGAATAGCTGATGAAAAGTTTTCACATTTACATTGTGCATTTAATGCACCAGAATAATGCTGTCTGTTGTTTATTTTCACAACTCACATGAGCAAGGTCAAGCTGTGGTATTTTGACCATATTGTGACCCATACCTTCTCCATGTTGATATTTTTGTAACATGGCCAACGATAGTTTGTTTTGTCATGAGGTAGTAGTGATAAACGTTTTTAAGCCGCTCAGATTATGACTTAATTTCAAGCTTGGTTTTTCTATTTGGTCTCACCCAGTTTGAATGCTAGAAAAATATTTTAAGTAGCTGTTAGTGGAGATTGCCAGTTTTGATAAGATCTGCAAAGAAAACAGTGTTTTTTTGAAGGATTGTGCTTGAAACAACAGTTCTGTCTGTAAAAGAAGCCATGCATGTGCTATGGAACAGCTGTTGTGGACATTCAGTGATATTTTTTACACCTTAGCCATGAATGCAGTTGTAAGTAAATTTTTGTTTCCTTGTTATGCAAATATGATACTTTAAGGAGCTGAATCTCAAAGGAAAAAGTCACAATAATCATTTGCTTTGTTGTAACATAAGGAACTGTTTTTATCTGCATGTTTACCCACAGATGTTTTGGTTTCTGTCAGTATTTTGTTTCCAAAATTATTTTCAAATTTTAGGTCCACATTTTGTATTACAGCTTTAGTTCAAACAGCGATGAGCTGTGATTCTGTAACTGCATATATCAAATTTAGTTACAGTGTTACAAGAGTTGCAGATGATAATTGTTCTTTAGAAAATTCCACAAACTGAGTGTTTTGTGAATCGTTTTTCTTCAAGGTCTACATTACATGTTACTGAGTTTACAGAATTCTGTTGACAATAGTTTTTAATGCAGTGTGTGATGGTGAATTAATTTGAAAATCTGACAGTTACTTCAACTATTATTCTTGTGTTAGGAGTGGATTTTCTTGATGAAGCCACAACAATTTTGTCCTCTAAATGCCCCAACTGGTTAATTATTAATGTGTTTAAGCTCACATTTTACATTTGATCCAGAGGATTTGGAATTTTCTAGAACAAAAATAATTGATCATTTTCATAATATGTGGTTAAATATACAGCACTTTTATTTCTTGTAAATTCCGATTAAGACTTTTAGTAGCATACATATGTGTATATGTGCCACTAGATACTTTTTGACACATTTATATTTAAAATCATAAGCAGATTAGATCATTTCAAAGTATGAATTGATCTCGGGAACCAACCACTTTCAACACCAAATTTGTTCAAGTCTCAAAGTTGAAAGATATTTTTTCAATTTTGTTTTTGAAAGATAAACAACAACAGATGAAAGTACTGCTCAAGAGCTCTCAGTTGAATGGTTACACATTACAGTTTAATCCAGAGGCTAGATCGCCTCGTTTATTGACTCACAGGGATTAATGTTATCGACTCTAGCAGTGCAAGCCTTAAAGGATTTAAGAATGAACTTGTAGGAATGTAAAAGTTTACAGCTGTGATTTATAGAGAGGACCAGATCTATGGCTGATATGATAGAGGGAAACAGTGAGCACGTTTGTGAGTATTTTTAGATGCCGAGGGATAGGCATATGACGCAGGCCTGGAGAACTAAACTAGCACAACAAGGTAATTTGTACTGATAAGCTCATGATAATTTGTTATGTTGTTTTCAGCTTCCAAAAACAAAAAGAGAAAATTCAACTCATCCATGAAACCCTTCAGCATGATGAAGACGAAATCAGAATCCAATCTTGCACAGCGATTTGATTTTGTCGCAGTGGATATTCCCCTTGAACCTGAACCAGAACCAGAGAAAAAAGATGAAGATGTGAAACCCCTCAAAGAGGATCAACAAGAAGAATTGATCAAGCAAGACGTCCCTCCGGGATCAGGTCAACAAGGAAGGCGACCAAGTGTGTTTGAAGAAGGTTTGAAGGAGTTTTATGATTTGAAAGCAACAGCTGCAAAAGATGAGTCAAAGGCTCCAGAAATCACTCTTGAAGATCTGGATGCTATTTCAATGCAAACAGCACAGTGAGTATTATCTGAAGGGTAAAAAGATGTTTTTAGTTTTAGAGACCAAAAGGATATCTACATCTGCATACAGTAGAAAACAAATTGTGTTTAGTTACCACAAGAAAGAGCATGATCCAAGGCTGTTTTTTTGCATAAATTATGTGTTTACCTGTCTTGTGCTGGAAGTCAGAGGGATGGGCAGGAGGCTGGAGTGACCTAGGTACCACATTTATTTTTATTATTTTATTGACCTATAACCTGAGTGAGCTTTTTTTAGACAGAATTTTGATGCTCTTTTAACATGGTACTATGACAAATATCTAAGCCATTTTAAAACATAAAAAAATAGTGTGCATGAGAAGAAAAATGCCGTTTACGACATGTATTTTCAAAGATTTCTTTTCGTGGGATATATTCAAGTTTTAAAATATGCAAATTAGCCAAGTGAGGATGTCATACACTCAACCAAATTTTGACCAAATATTATGGAAAAAGATATCTCAGCCAATTTGTATCAGAAATGTTTGATTCTTGGCCGTAAGATTCTACTAAATGTGCTTCACATTATGAGCTTAACAGTTTTGTTACCATGGCAACAAACTGGGTCCAGACCTCCCCAAAACTAAATTGAGCTTTTCTGGAATCAAGTGGGTTGGAACTGGAAAAGAGTGAGTTGCCTTGGTAATAGAACTTTCATAACCTGTGGAACTATTAACCTACCAAGTTTCAAAGTAGCTCTATTTATGTACTTGATATAAAATTGGGTTGAGTGTATAACATCACCAGTCATCTCATTTGCATATTTTACACATTTTTCAAACTTAAATATCTGCAGTTATACTAATGCAGATATTTGCAAACGGTAAACAGTGTTTTTATTTTTTCACAGAATTCTAGTGATACACCTAAAAAATCAAAGGTTAAAAATTTGACCATATTAACACTTTAAACTTTTGGAAAATTATGAAAAAGAAACCAGAAACATCTAGCTATTAGCTGAGATCAAATATTTCTTTTCCACATGTGCTTTTAAGTGAATTGCAAACATACTGGCAAACTGTAAATCAAAAGAAGTGTCCCTCTTGGAAAACATGTACCGGTAATTGCAAAATGAATATTACTTTAAAGAAAACGACACTTGAGTTTATAATACATGTTTCAACAGAAACTTCTGTGATCTTCAGTTAATTAATGTACAAAGTGTTACAAGTTGAATTTCTAAGAAAGAAAAAATGCTAATTATGCTAGTAACAACGGAATGAACAAAAAACGTGACAAAGTGAGAATTGAAAGGATAGTTTTAGATTTACATGATGTAATTGCTGATTCGAGGAAGGTTGTTGTCTATGAAATGAAATGCCTCTTTTATCTTAAAGGGGCTCAGTCACGTTTGAAAAGCTTAGCACAACTTTTCAAATTCGTTGTTTGCAATCTGCGTCAATCTTCTCCATCCTTAACCATCCTTGTTCCTTTATGGTTTATTATCGTCTCTTTGATGTTTTTCTATCTTTACAAAGTGTTATTTTTAGGTTTTCTTCAATTTAACGGTAATTTTTTTCGATGTTTAAAGTAACTCAAGATGCCGTGACTGAGCCCTTTAAGTTGGAAACCCGTAGAGGCGTGATCTAAAATGTGAAAACAGTCTACCAAACACAAAGCATGGCAGTGTCAGAATTCTGGTGTTTGAAAATGTTCGAGGCCTTATCACTGACTAAGTGTTCACACATGCATGTGGAAAAATGCGGGGTTGTTTCGCCAACATAACAGGCATTACAACCCGCACATGCAAACTTGTAAACAGCACGCGAACGAAGCAAGCCACGGATAGGATCTTTCATGCTAAACAACTTGCCAATCTTAAAGGAGGAAAAAACTAGTTTGATATCCAAATCGTTGCAATAGTGCTTGATAAGGTGACAAACCTTTTTCTGAGTGACAACAGAAAAATGGCCTATGTAAGGAAGCTTAAAGTAAAATATAGGTGACGTGAGAAGGGAATTCCGGGGACGCTACATAACTGGGACCCTAAGTGATCACTGTCCCTGGGGTTCCCTTCCCGCTTCACCTATATTTTACTTTAAGCTTCCTTACATAGGCCATTTTTCTGTTGTCACTCAGAAAAAGGTTCGTTACCTTATCAAGCGCTGTTTGCGTTAGCTACAAAGTTAAAGCAGGGGAGTGCAGATTGCAGTCAGTCATTCTTTTAAAGTTAGAAATCACCATGATGTCATTTGTATTGGCGTGTACACTTTTTAAGTGAAATTCAGATTGTTTGACGTTAAATGATGCCGCTGAATTTCTTTTTTGTTAAATCCTCTCCTCCCAGTATGTCCTAAACAACTATTAGATCTATCACAGCAAAAAAGCTGGTTCCCAGACCTAACATTGAAAGCAGTGATGACACAAAATTAATACTTAAGGAGAATATAATATGTTCTCAAACTTGCTGGAACTTGCATTGAGCTTTTTTACATTTACATGCATGTTTTCATTTCCAGACAACTGACATCTCTGGCAGGAGACAGAACAAGAATAAAGCCAAAACGTCATCACAAATCAACAACAAACCCGATAAAAAACTTGCAACAGAGAAATGATGTGAGGACAGATACTGAGGTAAATCTATTGTCTCTTAAATGAAGTGCTGTGTTATATAACTTGCTTGCTCATGAGCATTTATGCTGTACCTCACTAAAATTAATTTTGTTTCCCCTATGATGTTTAACGTCTTCCACTTAACTCATTTCAGTAAGAGAGTATAAACTTGAGCACTGTTATAATGGAAATCTGGTTTGGTAGTATAACGGCAATGATACCTTAGTGAATAGGAGAGTAAAACCCCAGGGGGGTACTCGGGATTTCAAGTGACGGGGATGATCGAATGGAGTCAAAAGTCAAGACCCAAAAAAATCCCTAGGGCTTCCAGCAAAACCCAAAAAAATCCCTGGACCAAAAATAAACCCCCAAAAAATCCCATGCCGATTTTGTGGCCCTTAAAAAGTTCCACAAAGGGGTAATGCCACGGGACAAAAAAATACAGACTATTGTATAACATGTGCAATGTAAAGCAACACCATAGTTTACTATTAAACAACAGCAAAGCACATTTATTTTTGTACTTTATTCGCAGAACTACTCAGCCAGGGCACTACCGATTCATTTTAATACCCCCCAAAAAATCCCTATTCAAATCAAGCTACCCAAAAAATACTTGCCAAATTTTCGTACCAAAAAAATCCCAGAATCAAAAATTTCAAGCCCAAAAAATCCTTCGATCATCCCCGTCACTTGAAATCCCGAGTACCCCCCCTGGGAGTAAAACACACAGTAGGCTGCAGTATTTGTGCTTGCCATTTTGTAAACTCTAATGATGACATACTAGCCCCAAAATCTTTCTCACTATAGTCCTGCGAAAGTTCATCTCTCAAAGTACTTGAGTCTGAAATTTGAATTTCCTTGTGGGAGCAGGGATGGCACAGTGGTGAGAGCGCTCGCCTCCCACCAATGTGGCCTGGGTTCAATTCCCGGACCCGGCCTCATATGTGGGTTGAGTTTGTTGTTGGTTCTCATTCCTACTCCGAGGGTTTTTCTCCCCGTTTTCCGGTTTTCCTCCCTCCACAAAAATCAACACTTCTAAATTCTAATTCGATCTGGAAACAGTGGATGAAGAGCCACTTCATGAAAATGCCACTGCAAATTCCCATTTATTTAATATTTATTTTTATTCATTTATTTATTTCCTCTAAAATTTTCCTAAGAAAATCTTACCTGACCATCATAAAAGTGACAGACAGAATCCTCTAGGCCTGGCCTATTGAATAGGACTTTCTTAGTTTACATGTGCACACTGCACAGGAAAAGCAAAATCTGCATCAGACACTTATTTAGTTGTGGAAGAGAAAAAACAGCCACATGTTGACAAGCAGTACCAGAAAGTTGGCCTGCATGGGGCATGTGGTACTTGCATATTCATGTGTGCATGGTGTGTGTGTGTGGCTGGACACCTGTATCAAATGGCAATATGTTTCTTGTGATTTACAGGTCGAGAGACCAAGGATAGAGAAAAAGCAAGTCACAAGTGAACATCCTGTCATCAAGAGAAAGAAAAAGAAATACAAGGACCCTGAAAACTTGTGTAAGCTTCCATTCTTGTTACTTAAAAATATTTTTATAATAATTAAATAATTCGTTATATTTCTTAAGAATTTAATGTGAGCCAAATTGTATTTGGTATGTTTAAAACACAAAATTGAGAAATGCCGCTGTGGTTAGCCCAAATACTGTTCCAGTTTTCCTTAATATCACTCAGGTTGTAAATATCACTTATTCCACAGTGGTTAACTCTCAATTATTCTAACCTGGGTTAACCTTTACAGACACCTGTGTCCCACATTGACTCTTGTCTGTTGTACCATTTCTGTCGTTATTTTGCTATTTTGTGTTTTAAAGACCCCCTTTAGGCTGCATTTCACTTGGTCATTATTCTCTCAAAATTGTTGTTTTAGAATTTTTCTTTTGTCTTCCAGGGAGACGACACACTCTTGACTTGGCTGCCTCTGCACTGGCTGGTCTTGCTAGTACAGAGGATTTTACAAAGGTCAGGCTGCGTAAAACAGCAGGGCCAGAGGGAAAGGATGAGTACAGAGGAACAAAACCCATCATGCTTATTCACATAAAAGGTAAAAGATAGCAAGCAATTTAAATTTCCAGGTACAAAAGGAAAAAGTGTTCTCTTACATGTAGGCAGAGAGAGGCCCTGTGGGCCAGAGTGACTAGTCTTATGTGAGAGCACAGCACAAATGATGCAAACACTTAGCCAGTGCTGAGTGTGTTTTCATTTCTTTATCTCGTTTTATAAAACCTGTTGTGTTATTTTCTAGGCCGTCGTCATCTTCAAGTTCGCCTTGTTGAACCAAGTCTCAAGTCACTGAATTCTGGGGACTGTTTTGCTTTGGTCTCAGAGAAAGATCTGTTTGCTTGGATTGGAAAAGATTGCAATCCTTATGAGAAGGCTAAGGTTAGTTAAACATGTTTAGTGTAGCAACCTGCCATGAAAAAAAGTGACCGTATATAAAATAAAAAGGGGATAAAAAGTCGACTTTGGTCATGCATCATTAACTTGATCCTAAGTTTCAAAATTGGAGTTATAGGCTTCCCCTACCTTGTCACCTTGAAAGAAACTTCCCAGGATACCACGTTCCATACCTGTCCATGTAAAAACTCACATCGTTAACACTGGCTCCCCAAGCTCAAAATATGTGGTGTATGTGACAGCTTGTGTATACAGAGAATTGTATGGGAAAATCACCAATCATGAAAATTTGAAATGAAGTTCTCCTTCTTCAAATCTGTCGCGAACTTTTCTCTCGGGCCAATTTTAAAGCCATTCTGACGCCGTTTGGTGTAGTTATTTGAAACCATTACTCCTCCTTTAAAAAGAATGGAAAGGCAGACCATTCCATACATCGTTGGCCAGATGTCACTCCACAAATTGCTTTCTCCTCAACAGGAAAAGTCCCAAATCACAATAAAAATAACAGTTCCTTATAGCTCAATAAATTTCATATCTAGTAGGTGTGCTGCAGCGGCCGAAATACTCATTAAGAACGAAAAATTTGCCTTAAAATTCACCTCTTCGGCTTTCCTCAGAGGCTTGTGATGAAACACGAGTGAAGTGACAAAAAGGTTGAGTGACCCAACAGAGAACGGCAAATGTACAAATGTCACAAACCAAAGTCATATGTTAGTCAACCCCATTTTATACATGATCATTCCCTGAAATCTCTCTCTTGTTCTTCCTTCAGTATAATTTTTTTCCTTTCCCTGCCGATATTCAGAGAATCCAAAGCTCCCTCTCTATGTATTTCTTCGCATTCTCCATTTGCAAATCTGTGTATGAAAACAAACCTTTTCCCCTGGGAAAGATGAAAGGTATAGATTAACATTTGATTGACGTTTCAGTGCTCTCTGCCAATCCGAAATTCACGTGCACTGGTGAACGCATAATTCAAAAAACCCCACGAATTTGGGCAGGTGGGAATTCAACTGGACTCTTCACCAATCCTCTCACGGCTTCGCCACTCGCGTTCACGGCTTCGCAACCAAAACAAATGCACTCGTGTGCGAAATCCCGCCAGCTATGCAGGCTAACATGCAATGAGAATATATAATATGTACAGCTGTATCATCAACTGGATAATGTCTAGATGTAACACCAAATTCTCAGAACTGACATTAAAAGAAAATTAATGTGTGATGTTCAGTAAGGAGAATTTATTTTTTTGAAGCAAGACTAGAAAGAGCTAAATAAAAGTCATCCTGAATATCCAGTAATTGATGTACTTACGCTTCTTGAGGGATTTCCTTTCCTTAACTGGTTTTTGCTCGAGGTCTGCGATTGGTTGTAACTCTATGTCCTTCTCTTTTTCAATATCCTTCACCTCCTCAATTTTCACAATTTTTCCATCCTTTTCATCTATCTTCTTAACTTTCTCAGGTTGTGCATCAGGAGTCTTAGGTTCAGCTGTATATTCAGGGGCTGACTTCTTTCGTTCTCTTGATTCTGTCCCACTTTTGATAGTCTCCCTCTCTGGTGAACCAGGCAGTGTTTTCGATCGCTGTTTCCTGGACACTTTGACCTTGTCTGTAGTGGATGGCCTGCGTGAAAACATTGCCTTGATTGCTGAAGAGACTGCTCCATGTTGTGTTGTATCAACATCTTCCTCAGGACTTTTTGGCTCCTTGTCCTTATCACTTCCAAATAATGACTTCTTTCTTTTCTTTTTGCTGCCTCTCCTTCTTTTCAGAGAGTCATTGTCTGGGCAAACATCTTGTTCTTCGTTTACCTGGTTTTCCTCATTTGTTACACTGTCAACTTTCTCCTCCTTCTTGGAGGAACTCCTTACACTTGGCAAAGACGGTGGCCTTTTCTCATTGTTTGCAACAGATACAGGTTTCTCCTGAGTGTCAAGCTTTGGCACAGAGTCGGTGCTACTATCAGAAAATTTCTTCACCTTAACATCATCAGAAGAAACTTTTTTGGCAAGAGAGAAAGTGATGTCTTCAAACTTTTTCATCTCAGTTGGCGATAAAATCCCTCCACAGATACTATGAGGTCGATCTTCAAGCTTTAGAATAGGCCTTGGGGGAGTGACTTTGGCATCATCCTTAGAGATCAAGAACTTTGCTCTGAGTTCCGCAACAGAAGGAATTTTGACTTGAGTGTTAGTGGTTGTTTTGAGACCTTTCTCTCTGATTAGATCATTTATAATATCTGCATGCACTGACGAAGCAATTGTCTTGTATCGCGGCTTACCAGTGTTCAGTTTTCCTTTTTCTACATCATCAACTGTATTCCTCTTCCCAATAATGCTGATCTTTGGAATATGTTCTGCTTCTTTGTGATTGTTTTTTTCCAGTAGAAACCTTTCTAGTTTTTTCTT
>JAHPZR010023861.1:2500-12688 GCA_019787425.1 Platygyra sinensis
GTGATAGTTTTCTTCCCGTAAGATATAATCCGTGGCTGGTTAAAGATAAGTGCAATTCTAGGTTGCTGTTGAATTATATGCCAGTGTTTCATCTTTTTAAGATTCGGTGTGGCCGGGTTATTAGTGGTAACAAACGGTAAAATTTCTTTCGCCTTCTTGGTTTTGTTACGAAGAGCCTCTGTTCTGTCGGAGAACTGAACTTCAGCCAGGATTTTATGGACGAGCGCAGTGGGATAGCCTCTGTTACAGAGACTTTGTTCAAAGTCTCGTTTGTACTTAAAAAAAGTCTCCTTGACTGAGTTGGTTCTTAAAAGACGTAATGCTTCTCCTTTGATAAAACGCTTTTTCGTAATGAATGGTTGGCAGGATGAGAAGTGTGTATACTGAATTTGTGTGTTTTCAATAAAGTTGAAGTCGGTAGTGTCTTTTAGATAGGACTCTTGTTTTATTGCAATAGATTGCAGTAGCTAGTGAGTCTACAAAACTAGAAATACGCTCTGCTGGACCACTGCTACCAGTCTGAGAAACGATTGGTCTGCCAACTTGTGTCTTTTTATGAATTTTAGTCAGCATATAAAATTCTGATATACGTGGTTGTTTAAGACTGATTGTTAACCATTTGTGGTAAAGTGTATCAACCAGTTCTTTTCTTTTTGGGCGGTGTTTTGCAAAATAGCGGTGTTTTCCAAAATAGGAGGCTGGTTTGGAAAGACGGCTTACAAGTTATCAAGATTGTGCACTGCACCAATTAAAAGTAATTGCCCTCTATCAGCTCTTCAAACAGCGAATCGGAGGACAGTGATATTGAGTTATACTGAATAAACTATGAAGTTCATTTTTCCAACTTGAAACGAATGCCAAACACCAGGGCCGGGTTGTTCGAAAGCCGGTTAACGTTAACCCAGGATTAAGCGTCAACTGAGGTATCATTTTTTCTTGTTTAAAAACGTTTTCCACCTCTAACGTTTGGTGTAGTTTGAGATTACTTCAGCTCAAAACTGAAGGGCAAACAATATAAACAGATTACCTAACCAAAAAGTTACAAAACTGAAATCAAAATTCTCGCTAACCCTGGGTTAGCTTAATCGGGCTTTGAACAACTCGGCCCAGGTTATTTTGTTTTTTTTTATGCCATCATTTTGATAATAAACAATATTGGACTTCTTGATTCCTTCAGTGTTGTTTCTTTTCTGTAGGAAGGAAATTGGAATGCACAAAAATACATGACCTCTCAGAAATAGTTGCAGAATTTTATACAGCCCCCCATTTTTGGGTGGGTGCACAAAAAGGTATGACCCCACCCCATTTGCACCAACCTACCCCCTCTAATATATGACCGGCCCCTAAACACTCCACATTTCCCGCATTTTGAGGTGGTGTCGTGAAAGATCGCGAAGCCCCCTTTAGTCCGAGTTACGTTCGTCTGAAAAAACTTCTGAGGTCTCATGATATTACTCCTTGTTTTTTGTCTGCAAAAGCTGTGGAATTTAATTTTAGTCGTAATATTATGCAAACTGAATACATGGCCCCAATAGTCACGTTTTGTTTATATGAATACAATTGCTTTCAAATGAATGTTAGTCCGTATGATCGAAAATCAGTTTAATAGCTCTTCATAGTTTTTTTACGTCTGTTGTTGAATATAGTTTAAATCAGTTTCCTTGCCACAGACACTTTTTGTGAAAACCGTGAATAAACAAATTAGTCACGCTTTGTAGTCACGACCACTTCCCATTCCAATTTTATCTAATTTCGCAAATTTTTAATTCAATCGACCCCGAACATTTTCAGGGGTAACTTGCCTTCAGAAATAGTCGAAGAAATGATTTCAGTCAATTTTCAAGTCTCTGAATGTTTTTGTGAGTTTTTATACCGACAAGCTGTTCACACAGGATTTTCCCTAGACGTCGCGGGAAACACACCTACATTTCAGTGCAAGGCTGCTCTTTCCTCCGTGAGGAAATTACTTCGAGTACATTCAAAGTTTGAAAATGCATTCAATAAGTGTGGAAAGTAACAAAATATGGCAAAATACATCGAAAATATACCAGACACACTTTGCATTCAACTGTCAACTTCCGACATAAAACGCATCGGTTTTGTTAGATTTACTAACAACTGTCAGTAAATCGTGTCAATATTATATAATTTATATAATTGATTTAACTCATTAGTTATGCAGATAAACATCTCTCTAGGTTTTTAGAGCTGAAAAACAAGCAAATTGGGGACAATGACGCCGTTACAAGATTCGATTCGGCTCCTTAAACAGCAGCTTATGGTCACATAACTTGGACCGTCACGTACTTCAGAGGAATGTGATCACGAATATTTCACAGCGGCCAAAAATTTTTTTCGCCAGAAACATAGCAATATGATAGGGTTTTACTGTGATTACATGTTAGTCGACATGCAAGGTTGCCCATTGGAGATATTTGCAATTTAAAAGGCCTAATTTTCAGTTGCGTAAAATTGTTGCGTGACATGGTTAATTTTCAAATGCTCCATATTGGCGAGAATAATTTCAAATCACTCCAACTTGGGACATTTCATTGCTTAAGGATTAAAGAATTGCTAGATGAAATTCAATTAAAATTCACTGGATTCTGTTATTGTGAGGAATCTTTGTTGAAAGTGGAATTTTAGAGCAAATTTCGGGGTTTTATCCCTGGGATTTGATGTGAAAGCCCTAATACCCCAGGGATTGACTGGGAGACCAAACTACTTTGGGCTCTTGAATAACTTAATGACCTTAATCATCTGTGAAAGTTTGAGAGAAATCGGTGAGATGGCATGTGTCACGTCTGCCTGGTCCTCTCGTGGACAGACTCTTAATTCTGTAAACATTTTCGAGAAAATCCCGTCACTTGAACATGTTGTGTCGTTAATTCCTGACCCTGGCTTCGTCAAGGATCATTTATTTCATTATCAGCCAGTTTCTCTAAAGAGCTCCTGCCAGAGAAATATTTTTCACGTTTTGATCTATTTGACTATTTTGCTGCGCCATAGAATTTCGACAACTCAGTACGTGTACAAATGCGCATTTGAGTGTTTGATTTCAATCCCGCTTTCCCACATGACTTAAGCGAATGTAGAACTGGCATGTTTATGCTACGAAAACGATAAAACAATACGAACTCCTGGCCTTCCGAGCCGTGTTCGTGATCAACACTCTAGTGGACTGACTTTTTTAGCCGGTTTCTTATTGTTCTAAGACTTATCTTCTTCAGTGGAGGGGAATTTGACGTATTAATTTAAATAGTCATGAGTATAACTTGAAAAGGAAACAAAAACAAAGATTGGCTCAAAACCGAACTAATAGCTTTTAATTTGCATGCGACTTTGCGGGACGTATTATGTTGTGATTTTCTTGGTACCGCGGGAATGTTCGTTCGTTTGTTACATCAATTCTGGTGAACACACAGATTAGATAGAACAGGAAACGTAGTACAACGCAGTTCAACTGTTATGTTTCGTTATAAAGACATTTAGCAACATTTTTTATTTCTCGCTGCATAGTGAAATTTAAAGTAATAAAACAAAAGTTCCTATTGAAGAATAAAGTAAGAATTATTTACTTAACTGAAAAACCTGTGCCAAGTTTAGCGTAGGTTATATAGGTAATACCTTGTGTCACTTTAGGGAGAATGATACAGTTGTCAGGTTTCGTCAGTACTGAATTGTAAATTGAATGCAAATGATTGTTCGATAAGTAAGGAAAAATGAAGGCAAAAATAATACCATTACAACTAGAACGAAAGGCCCAAGATTAGTTGAAATAAAGCTTTATTTTATCTTATTAAATTGACCAGCTCATTAAGTAGCTGTTTTAAAATACAGCAATAGTTTTAAACATGTCTATGTGAGCGAGCCAAACACAATAGTCCAATGCTAAAAATAATATGCAAAAATCACATCGAATAGTTAAGATTAAAACCCGTACATTTGTTTTCCAATTTGGAATACACTTTTCAGTAAAATTGGCTGGCCTTGGGAAGGGTTCACAACCCTTCACTAGTATTAAGGTTATCTTTTTCCGAAACCCATTAACTTCATCTAGGTAAAGTATTATGAAAATGTACTTTTATTGAGCGGTCCTAACATTCGGTAGCAAAATAGCCTCGCATTCGCCTCTGTTCACGTAAAAATAATTACGCCTGTTCGACAGGCTAGAAGCAAAAATGGAAACATAAATTTTTATTCCATATCAAATGACCGGATCCCTCTGATCTGAAATGTTCGATATTAACTGCGATTGTAAGGAAGTTATTCAGCTCTATATATTATATAAGCACTAGCAATTTGCATGCTAAATATTATCTTTGAAGGAGTATATTGAGCCTTCGGCCGGATTTGTTTAAACGGAATCGAATATCTAAAATATCAAGCTTTATACATGCAAAATTAAATGAAAACTAAAAGCTTGGTTTCTGCCTTCTTCTTGCTAATTAAAATCCACACCACAAATTATATTTACTAACCATCTATGTAAACTAGTCTAGTAGTGAAGCAACCTTTTAACCCCGACCCCCAACCAAAACACCACCAGTGATATAAGAGACTATATATTTTACCCAATTTTAACGGGGGTGCGGACATCTAAATTCTTTTTGCGTGAACTAAATTCATTTTCTAATTGTGCAACATTCAGAGAGACGGTCAATTACTAAAAAGAAGCTGCTTCGCGTGACGTTAAGATACGTCACGAAGAATCACACCATGACTCCTCTACTTTCGCTGCCAAGTAACGGCTGAGTTTGACTCGACGTAAGATCGTCTTCTGAAGAGCTGCTCGGGAGACTATCGGGTGGTCGGTTCTGCCACAACTCAACATCGCCAGTGTCTATAGACTCATCGCAGGAATTTAGTGCTAAATTACATGTACCTCCTGTTTCGTTCGCGGCATCAGCAGTTTGCAGAGTCTCATTTGGAGCGTGTGATCTCGTATCACTTGCGGTGTCCGCTAGCGGATCATTGACGATATGAATCGGTTGCTGCTCGGTTATCGTGTCGTGTTCTCGTATGCTCGTAGAATCACCGACTGGCTCCGTGCTGTTTGCATTTTCGGGAGGGAAATTGCCTCCACGTTCGCAGCTTGGCTGGTACTAGCATTGCTAGAACTTGGCGGCGGTTCATTATCACTCCCTTACTCTCCTTCCACCACAGATTCAAACGGTGGCGGTGAGCGCTCCACTTGACTTATAGCTTCGTCGTAAGAAGGCAAAATAAAGTGGACATCACCGCTGTACGCAGTAATGATGGCAATTCTGTCGTCGTCACTGTATCTTCGGCTCCGGAACGAATAGCGCCGGAATCGCCGGACACGGTGAAATCGCCAAAAGCAAACCAAGGCGGTCAGCAAGACGATCAAAGCACCGAGAGTTGAACCCGCGGTCGCAATCACAATTGACATTTTGTCCAGTCAGCTCTTGGTCTAGTTCCCTATCAGGCCTTGCAGATGATGTCGTGGCCTCATCTTTTAAGAAAACAAAACAAACAAGCAATTTTTTTGTTGGTTCATTCAATCTAGCCTGCTAGCAGGCTCACGTTGGAGCGCAGGCGAGAATTGAAGCACAATTAAGCGCACACGGCGTAGCCGCGAGCGCGAAATCAAGCGGCGAAGCGTGAGACAACTCCTTGAGACTTTCTTGGCGCCTCTTTACCAGACTCCTTCCCGTTGGATCGCTTTGCTCTTCATCGCTCGCGCGCGCGACTCTAAGATGAGCCTGCTCGCAGGCTACACTCAATCGATCTCTTCACTGTTATCTTTCATGTGCAACTACCATTTAAAGTTCCATTAAACGCTGGAGAGAGGTTAGTTTTAAACTGGCAGTTCTCGGGGAATGACGCTTACAGTCTTAATCAACTTGCTAACAGTTTCAGCTTTTTGGGATATTAATTCTCGGAGTTCAGTGAATTTAGCACCAAATTAATGTCGAAATGTCACTCGCCAGCGTTGACACCGCTAGCTCAAACCAGTTTTTTTTAATTTCACTTTTCACTCTAGAAAGCAGAATACCACGTAGGGCAACACATTCCTTCCTAGCAAAAGTAGGAAGCTCAAGAAACCACGACGGCGCCGGCTAGGACATGTACAACGTCGATTAAAAAATGAACTTATATTTTACCTACGAGTCTCGCGATACCCTACTATGTTTATCTCTGTCAAAGCTATCACGAATCTGAATCTAGAACACAGCGATAAATCCGAAATAGAAATTTAAAAAAAATAGTCGTTGCGGTTCTCGTCCTCCAGACAGCACAGAACTTGGTCATTTCACGTTGTTATTTCGCAGAGGACGGCAAAGAAATGTACCGAGAATTATAACCCACGTGCACAGCTATATTGTTCTGCTCATTAACTCTTTTGTTTAGCGACGTTGCCGCTGCCGTTGCCGTCGTGGTTTTCGTAAGCTCCCTAGTATGTTAGTAAGTCGGCGCCAATTTATGCAGTTGGGTTAAGAGAGGCACCGCAACAGCAAAGTGCCTCGCCAAGGAACACAACCCAATAAACCCTGCCAAGGCTTCATACGGACCCCAGTTTACATAACTAATATGTCACCATGAAATCCAATTCCATAAGTCGGATCAAATAAGCGCCGCTACGCTGCAGTATTTATCGAAGACTTAACCTTTAAAACATGGCGTTTTCATCAACTTGGGTTTGTCCAGAGCCGGAAAATTCAATCAACCAGGAATTGCTACAAATAAAGTCTAGCGAAGAAAACCAATCGGCGACGCCCAGCTTACTTGTCATGATCCGAATCATAAAGCGTCCGCCGTAACTGGAGCTGACAGCCACGCAGAAAATAGGCAATAACCCTGAATTTTACAGCAAGTGCTACCTACCTTCACTTGCGGGTTTACAGGACATCTTATCGTTCAAGATAACTCCATGATTTCACGCTTTTTGCACTCTTCATCGTATTTGGCGGGCAGTAGACACTCAGTGACTGCGTCCCATCCTGTGGAGTCTAATTTAATATGAAGTCTGAACACCTCAAAGTCGTAGGCAGTTATGCACTACCGCCATTCTCCAAACTGCAGCACTTTTTTGTCACCTCTCCCCACAGATCTTAGGGAGTTTTAGCCATGACGGCGGCGACGGTGGGGACGAAGCCTTTTAAAAAATGAATTTACATTTTACCTTCGAATGTCGCAGCTGTGTAAATCTGTTCAGTGCGCCTATCAGTCTAAAAACTTGCCCAAGCTAAATACGCACCGACAGCGTTCAATTCGAAAAGAAGATATGCAAATTAGCCATTGCAGTTCGCGTTCTTCAAAATACGTGGAAGTTAGTCATTTCACGTTGTTGTTTTGTAGAGGACGGCAAAGAAATGTATCAAGATTCAAAACGCACGTGCATAGCCATTGTTCTGCTCATTAAATCTTTTGTTTAGTGACACTCTCGTCGCCATCGCAGTCGTGGTTTGCTAAAACTCCCTAATAGCTACTGTCACAAACCGCGGTAAATAACTTCATTGAGCCTGAAGAAGGTTTTGTCATCAGGGTCATATCTTCCATGGTCAGGGGACTGGGGTATTTTGCATTTCAAGTCATTTGGCTCAGTCTCCGGCGCAAACGGTCTGTTTACCCAGCCCCAT
This sequence comes from Platygyra sinensis, assembly GCA_019787425.1. Taxonomy (NCBI): domain Eukaryota; kingdom Metazoa; phylum Cnidaria; class Anthozoa; order Scleractinia; family Merulinidae; genus Platygyra; species Platygyra sinensis. The sequence goes on from JAHPZR010023861.1 coordinate 10,105, forward strand.
GGAATAGCCATAAGCAGCACCGGAAACATAGCTATCTCTGATACGCAAAAACACTGCGTACATCTACTGAACTCCAACGGCATGAGTAAAATGGACTTCGGAGGAGAAGAGCTTGACTATCCCGTGGGAACAGCTTTTGACATCACAGAGAAGAACGTCATCGTGGCTGACAGAGACAACCACCGCCTCCTTGTATACAGCACCAAAACCGGCAAACTTGACAGAAAAATCGGTCGCAAAGGCAATGCAGAAGGACAGTTTGACGGGCCGTCAGGTATTTTACGTAGACAGTGAAGGTCGAATCATAGTCGCCGACTGGAACAACCACAGAATCCAAGTGTTCTCGCCCGAAGGCATGTTCCTGCATGTTCAAATTTGGCGACACCGTGAAAAATAAATTGAAGCACCGGAGAGCCGTTACTTTCTGCGACGTGCGAAAACGCTTCGTGGTTTCGGACACCTGAAATAATGTCGTGAAAGTGTTTGGACCAAAAGGCAAGTTTCTCAACACGAGGGGGGCGTAAGGGTTTGCGGTGATGCGGTTTTGAGTTATTTTTGGTGCGGTTTTGAGGTAATTTTTATTTCAACTCGCGTTATTGCGGTTTCAAAACGCTAAGCGGTTTGCGGTTATTACAACCTTTAGGTCGCGGTTTTCGGTGAAAAAAATGTGTCTGCGTTTTTGACACTCTTTAGGATGGTCGGTATCTGGTAGTTTTCCAAGCGCGAGCCAAGTGTTTTGTTTTACAACGCATCAGGGTTTATTATATCAGTTCAGTTACAATTTAACTCTATGGTTTGCAATCATGACCTTTTCCAGTTAATACTTTGCGGTGATTAACCGTTTTGGCCAATGATGCATCGACTTAGTAAAATTCCATGTCGGAAGTTAGCTCGTATAGCCTTACGAGGTCGCACCTGAAAGCGAAGAGGACGTAGTAATTGCGTGGCAATCTTCTTTGAAGAAGGAAAGGAAAGGAAGAATTTCAGAAAAAAAAGAACAAATTACGTTGTTATAGGGCCTCCATGTACTTGCGGTTTCGGTATTCGGGATAAAATCTGATGCGGTTTGCAGTTTTTTGGCGTATTTCTGCGCGGTTTTTCGGTTTTCGGATAGGCATTTATAGATTATGCTAGCATAATTTTTGGCATAATTCGAGCAAACTGGCATAATTTCTGCCAAGTAGCAATGCTAGCATAATTTGTGCATTTTGATAATTATCAGATCATTTTTGATGCTATTATTTGATAATTTTTTGTCTCTAGTCCCAAGCACTTGATGACCTTAATCGATATTTAAAGTTTTAGTTAAACTAGTAGCATTTGTAGTTCACTGTGAAGCACTGAGCCCGGGTCTGAGATGCACCGAAACCGGAAGTCACATTTTAGCCATGTCGATCCCAGTACCTCTCATTAGGCAAGGCTACAATATGGCGTCGGCCATGCCTGATCCGAACGTAAACTTGCATTTGCAGGGCTCTCAGAGAATATTTTGGACTTATTTGCATTTTTTCAAAGAGCATATTTTAAAAAAACGGTGGCACAATTTGGAAAAAAGAGCATGATGTTAGCATAATTTGGCCAAAAAAAAAGCAATGCGACTAGCATAATATGCCACTTTTACTAGCATAATCTATAAATGCCTATTTTTGGACCACCCTTACGCCCCCCTCCAACACCGTTGGAAAGCCGGGCCTCAGGAAGGGAGAGCTGCACAGCCCTAGAGGAGACACTGTGGACAAGCTAGACAGAATCGTCGTTTGCGATTTCAACAATCATCGCGTGCAGTTCTTCCGATTCGACGGAACGTGTCTAAATTCATTCAGCTCTAAAGGCAAGGATCTGGGACACTTCAATCGCCCAATGGGCGTTGCTCTCCTCAACGATGATGAACTTGTAGTTAGTGACTGGGGAAACGATCGCATACAAGTGTTTTCCATGATAGGTCCTCAAAGGAAAGTTTTCCTGCTTAATGGCAATAATAATTTCACTGTGATGATTTGTCTGTTTGTTTAGGCAACCTACATTCGAAGTTTACCGAATAGCTTTAAGAGCTTTATGTACTATATCACTTATTACCCGTGTTACTAAGATAGAAAAATAGACTTATAACACGGATAATTTATTCTGTGTAGATTCAACTGTCGCAATTGTATTAACCCTTTCCTGCCCAAGAATGACCGTTATAGATTTTACTCTAACGCCAGATTATTTTACTCTTCAAAGGGAGGCCCCTTGGGCAGGAGAGGGTTAAAGGGGATCGATACGTCTCACACAGGCACCTAAATAGGATGATTTTAACATATATTGTAGCTTTAATTTGTTTTGAAATATACATAGCAAAGAACAAACAATATATATGGCGTAAACATCACAAAGAGGTTTTAAGCTCTTGTCAAGACAGAGTTCACTGAAGGACGTTCATCTTGCTAGTTTTAGCAAGAAATTAGCAAGAAGAAGGCAGAAACCAAGCTTTTAGTTTTCATTTAATTTTGCATGTATAAAGCTTGATATTTTAGATATTCGATTCCGTTTAAACAAATCCGGCCGAAGGCTCAATATACTCCTTCAAAGATAATATTTAGCA
>JAHPZR010023862.1:2500-24427 GCA_019787425.1 Platygyra sinensis
TTGCTAAATTCACGTTTCTGACGATTGTTTTTTGCTCAACACTGAGAATTGGCCCATATTTATTTTACATAGAGAAATCTATTACTCGATTCAAAACACCAGAAAAAAATGATAGGTCACCGTAGTCGTTTTCGAAAAAGTGATGATTTACCTACTTGGCGAGGTCCAGCCGTAAAGAAAAAGCCGCCATTTTCTTATGCGCGCGCGCTAATCACGCGTAAAATTATGCGCAGTAGGGATGCGCAATGCAATACTGGGGAATGTCCTTAAGTAAACTAAACCGACTGCATAATACCAAGCGCTAAGAACAGATGAAGATCGTCCATCACTAGTCGCCAAAGCCGTCACTAGACCATAGGGTAGAAAACAAGCGACCAGCGTCACTTGCAACCATATTGCAGTGGATAAGCTTTTTGTATCTCGCTATGTTCAGTTGGTTTGTTCTGCACTTGATTTTGATGATGACGGGGGGTGAGGAATATCTTTGTTTAATCGAAGCTCGAGATTGCTAGACACAGAGATGTTACTATGACACCATACCATAAGGTTATCACGCGATTCCAAAATTGTAATGCTGAAGAGATAGTGCGCATCACCCAAATGGCAATAACGATCACGTAACTTCGCTTTAAAGTTACAACTTGTTTGTATCTCAGTCCTAACAACAGGGCGAGAAGTTTGTCCACGCTTATTGCACTCAGTGTCAACAAAGACACTCCACAAAAATACTGGCCGTTGTAAGAAAGTCCCTTATACTTTTTTCTGACCCGTGAATAGGCATTTTTGCTTTGCGTGAAGCTTGAATGAGGGTTTATTTTTTCCGCGATTCGTGAATCTATATTTTTCTTTCCTCGGGATACTGGTTCTCGATTCTTTCGTGATCCGTAAAATGTGCATTTACTTTCGCGTGATTTGGGAACAGATGACCTTTGCGGGAATAATTTTTCACTTTCTGGAGACTTAAGCTTTATCAAAGCTCGTAAACTGCACCAAACTAGATGTAAAATCTGCCTATTCGATGCGCTTGCAGATGGAAAACTGATCGAGAACTTACCACAGCGACAGTGAACTTGGAGGGCCTAGAATCTGCAATCATGGACTAGCCGGTCTTGGGACAAATTTGCACTTTCGGCGTTTTTGAGCACAAGTCAGGCACGAATCGAATAGAACCTCACCCGCTGCCTAACCTCGCCCCCATCCCCAATACAATGTTGAAAACTACCTGCAATTTCTTCTGCTTTTCAACATTGTATTGGAGGGGCGGGGTATAGTAACCCGTTTTTAAGAGGAAAGCAGCGCTTTTTTCAGTCTTCAGTGTTAAAACACCGATAATTCGTTAACTTACGTAAGTGTCCAAGGACTTTTGTCCACGATTGTCTGATTTTCACGTCTCATGGAAAAATGCACAATTAGGAAGATTTATTTTAGCCCTAAGTGCATTTAGGACCTGAGAATGTGAACATCTTAGATTAGAAAGGCATTGCTAAGAGCTTTTACATAGCTTTTCCGTCACTGGTTTTTGGACCCGCTGGGAAAGGTGTTGATATCCAATTATACAGAAACCTTGGTATGTGATGGCAGTGATAAAGGCGTCGCTTGGTTTGGATACATAACGAATTGTTTTAAAAAGTTGTTACGTACAGCTGTGCAGATACTTCAAGTATTTAAACTACAAATTTGATATTTAAGTCAATCTTAGTCATCTCTTTAACAGTTATTACGGCATGTTACATGGAGTAAGAAGATACTGAGCCCGGGATACTGAGGCGCTATATTCTTTGGGCAGTGATGTCAGCATTCATTGCTCATCGCACAGTACTCAGCGGCAAAGAAAGACAGTGTTAATTCAATTTCCTCAAAGTGTCAACTAAGAAAACCTGCAAAATATTGTTCAACACGAGATTTATGATACTTTTCGAAATTATTTCACAAAAGTCACGTCACAACACGCTGACAGTGAATGCAACAGTACACACTGGATTCAGTGTAGAAGAATTGACTTTAAAACAATTATTAATGAAAAGTGCGTATAGCGTGTTTGCTGAGCTCAATTTTTTTTTCCTAGCAATAAAGGTGTAAGAAGACCGATTGCCAAGTGCAGTTCATCCCAACATGTCTCTAATGTGAGCTTTTGGAAAGAAGTAGGCAGAATTTAAGGTTTTAATGGGAGTACTGTTGCTGAATACTATTACGTTTTGCAAACGATAACACTAAAAAATGTCACTAAATATTATCACGTAGACAAACGAAGAAAAATGGCTACCAATGGCTGAAAACAATTTTCTAACATCTCGTTCCATTCCTTTGGACGAAATTATAGTTGAGGCTCATGCCACCGTGACTGCATGTATCATCTATCCATGCTTGTTAATGCTGCAGATTGTTTCGAGATTTGACATTTCCGCGCGTTTTCCCAGGGTAAAAACCTTCTGTTTTTCTTAACGTTCTTGTCGTAGGCACCATGATCTACAGAGTGTCCTTTCAAATACCGCACACGCGAGTCTGAGATGGAACAAGGTCCGATTTACACTTCGCGCAGGGAAAAATTGAAAAGGAAAAAAAAAGAGGTAATAAACCACAAGATAGCTCAAAAAGGGTCATCGTATTACGATCTATTCATGCAGACGACAAATACACACATTTAGAACGTGAAAAGCCACTGAAATGTTTAAATACATTTTTGTAATGATTGTATTTGTGTATATGTTTTGCGCAACGTGAATATGGTTTGTATTTTTAAGTGAAACGTGATTGCGTGCTTTTTTCTGTAAACGTGAAGCTGTTTTTCGAATTTTTCGTGATGAGTGAAAAGGCCAAATACTTTTGTGTGAATGTGTTTTCAGAAGAGCTATAGAGGACTCTCTTGTAAAGCAGACAGTTGATGCATAGCGATACATATTCCAATGTTCATTCGCTATTGACATGTAATAGGTAACAAAGAGAGGCTCTCTAATAAGACGAACATAGAGATCAGTTGCTGAAAGGCTACGAAGCAAGAGTTTGGACGGCGGATGAAGTGAAGACGCCTTGTGAAGGGCAATTAGGATCAGACTTTTCCCAAGAAATGCAGTAACAGACGTGAAAGTGTTTAAAACTGAAGTAAATGGCAACTGGCCGTGTAGTCCAGGAGTTATATCTAGCGAACAATTCAAGTCTCCGACCGCTTTTTGCTGTCCATCTCCACCAAAGTTTTGTGCCGCCATACTGATCAGCAATATATATGCAGTTCATCCGCAAGCTGGAATCATTGGCAAAACTAACAATAGAACTTCTTTTAATAATTAAACGCTCCTATTTATGTTAAAGACAACAGAGCTGTCTTTGGAAAAACGATGTTTGCCTTAAAAAAAAATCCTTCGTTAAACAGCACGGTTAGAGAAGTTTAACATTGCTTCCCGCCCTAAAACATTTAACTATTCAATACTTTAATTCTGAAGGAACATAATTAAGTACAGTAAAGTTTCAGTATTCATTATTAAAATATAGCTGCTTGCCATAAAGGCAAACTTCGCCAGTCAGTTTTATTGTCGGTATTCCAGTAAATTTGTCTTGGAACCTGCAGAAATATATTAAAATTCTATCTTTAAACAAAGTTTCAAACATTTTGATATTCCAAAAAGTCTTAGTGCATGTATGTATGTAAAAATGTGCCTCTAGGATGAATTAATTAAGTCACAATTTTGCAACGTAGTCCACAAAGAGAAGAACTTCCATTTTTTAGTTTCCATTTCTTTATATCTATTCACGCCCGTAAAATGATAAGTCGTTTTTTTGTCACATTTCTTTATTTGTAACATTATAACAATTTGTCTTACGATTATCTTACTGCTCAGAAACACGTAGACACCGAGAAGTTGAAAGGTTTAAGCATCACTGTCATGATCAATTCAAGACAACCTTTTAGAGACGTTCTATTAAGCATCACGAACTTTTTATCTTTATATCGTTCATGTCTACAGGATCTAACTTGAAAAACAATGACAAAGTACTTGTCTGAGTTTTTTATTCACTGCTTGTCCGACTTCTCCTAGCTTCCAATAGTAAAGAATCGGGTTTAATGACGAGTTTAAATTGCACCTAACCTCAAAAATGTTTTTTCGTTAAAATGAATACACTTGTTGTTTAAAGCAGTTAGGTGAATAAATTTTTGAAGGTGGTTGAATCCTCGATTTTGTATTCCATTTCATAGTCGTTCTAGAAGTGTTGCACGACCGCGTTTTAGGGAGTCTGGGACGGCGGTTACTGATGACGTCTACCCAGGAACCAAACACAATGACGCCTCAGTCTGCTCTCTGTATTTACTCGAGATAACGGAAAACAAAAGTAATCGTTCCAATGTATTTTGGGACTAAAACGTCCAAATTTTGTTTCAGAATCATTTCTTTTTCGTCACTGGATTCAGAGTTGAGTTTCGATTCAGAGGACTCCGAAATAAACTTTGATCGAGCACGTACGACAACTGTGATCTCACTGCTTAGAGCTTTGAGGGCCTCGTGTTTTTGTACTCCGATAAAACACTGCTGCTCGATTTTTAAACATGATTACTTAAACAACAACGGCCGGTGGGACGCAAACCAGTTGGTAAAAATAACACAGGTTGTAGAGGAAAGCGCCAACAATCGAGTTAAGAGGGCTCCATGGGCTGAAGGGAACCGAAAAGTTTGTTTAAATATGATGAAGAAAGATCAATTGTGTGCGATTGCAGTCATGAAGAGAAGATAAATTTTTTGGGTTTTACTTAAAATGGTTGCTATGGCAACCAGCCCCGCCCTTTTTTAGGCTTTAATTTAAAGCATTGATAACATTGACGGCAGTAGTTCCTGCTCTTTGAGAAGACAAGATTTGACTTTTCAAAGAAGCACATTTGGCAAGTTTCTGTTTCGTTCTGTGCACTGAACTAAAGTTTTGGCAGTTAACTCTTGTTTTTTTATAAGGGAAATAAATGAGCCTGTGATGGTGATTCAGACAGCACTTTTCACACTTGATTACAATTATCGAGTTGTGTATGTCTTAACAGCCTTCCTACAAAGTATCGTTTATACTTATTGAAACTGATCTCCTTTGTGGTCACTTTTTGACTGTAAACAACCGTCGCTATGGCCGTTGCTACATAAAAAAAAAATATACCACTGTGTACTTTTCTTGAATTTTACACTCATCTAGAGGCAAATTCAGCAAGATCGTTTCAAAATGTCTTTTACAAGTTTTCAAGGGCTTTAAATATATTGTTTTTTATAAACATGATATTTTTGATGAATGTCTTCATTTTTCAGCCTTTCGGTAACACGTTGAATACGCTGTCAATTTTTCAGTACGATTTCAGGAAGGTGGGCCCCGGGAAGGGAGATGTTACTCTCTATTACTGCCCATAAGGCGAGGTTCTGCAAGAACGAGTGCATGTTTCTGGCTTCAGGTATATAAAAGGGGAGGGATCTCACAAGTTGAGGTATATTTTTATCTTTTATTCTTGTAATTTTGAATTGTTTAATAAATTTAATTCTGCACAGTAAATTGCAGTAAGTAGATAGAAGAAAACCCTACTTAAGTTAGTCTTAGCTCAGTCTCAGTGATATCCTTATAAATATTATTATTATTATTATTATTATTATTATTATTATTATTATTATTATTATTATTATTATTATTATAATCATAAAAATTACAATTTCCTCGATTGTGATTGGTTTAAAAAACTCCTATTTCCCACTAATTCACTTGTCAAGCTGTTATCGGACAGTTTGTTATCGGACACCTTGTTATCGGACAGTTTGTTATCGGACAGTTCAATAAGCCAATCACATTCAAAGATGTAGTTAAAGTTAACCAATCACATTTAAAGTTGTGGTTTAAATCAACCAATCACAACCTTGGTTTCAATCACCACAGAAACAAGTGTACAAACTCCTAAATTGGGGCTTTCTTGAAAATGGAGATTTTTTTCCCCTTGAACAATGATTATGTTTTAGAAGGTAGAAGTGATTTATTTTATCCTATGGCACAAATGTTTACGCGAACTATCCAGACGAGTTCCTTTGTGGATATGTTAATGTTCAGAAGAAGTTCAGCCATCCACAGCATTGTTTATCGCTTCGCAACAACCCTGGCAAACGGAGGTAAACATCCACCCGGCTGTAATACCACTGCACAGTACGCTAGTATTTCCTCCCTCGAAAATCCTCATTTTGTTCAACAAAATCAAAATACAGGAACAATGACAGTAGACCAAGCCAAGTTTTCCCCTTGTATCAGACGGAGAAATTTCAGAAATAAATCAGTAATAGTAAAACCACAGCCTCCAAAAACATCGCTCAAGCAACTAAATCCTGGATGGCAGCATAGGTCATGATAGGTAGAACGTTGTAAAGCCGAGAACATTAATGCATTTAACTGCCAGTGAAAGACGAGAATTGTTTCACATTGCTAGCGGATACGTGCCTATACAATCCAGCTCGATATCTGCGATTTCTTCGTCATTCCCTTTGCACAGTCCGGTGCCTGCAGCTTCAGCAAATCCACCAGCTGTAGGAGAATGTTCGACCAGCAGTTCCAATCAGTTCAAACCAAGTTTCTTCATTAGCGAATGTGGCAGAATTCACCGGTATGCCGTCGTCCAAATACAGCCGCTGATGGCTACAAAAATCTCTCGGCGCCATTTTAAATTTTCAATAAACAGTTCAGTGTGTTTAAAAAACACCAGCAACTTAAGAAAATCCCCGTCCCAAAAAGCCAAGGAAGCGAAGAATCATAATTGATTCTGGCTCTGATGTTTACAACTTGAAGTGAGCTGTCTATTGACTCAACTTAAAAACCTTTAATCTTGCTGGAAAAACTGCCCTGGCAAGCGTTCTTAACCAAATTTCGCAAGTGTTCTGCGCAGTTGAGCGTTTTTCATGCATGGTTGCGTTTTTGACTGACATAACACTTGTTTTTCGCTCGTCACTTGGCAACCAGCAAATCCAGTTTGACTGTTGTCGATTTCAGAGCGACTTTAAATGCAAATTTTCCCTATATTTCATAACTTTGCTATTCTTCTTTTCTCGGAAATTGTAATTTTTATGATTAATTGGCAATAAGACTTCGTGTCGTCCAATTCTGTCTTTAATCATACTCGTGATAAACAAATCGGACTCCCTGCGCGCGGTCGTCCGATTTTGTTATCACTCGTATGATTACAGACCGAATTGGACTCCACTCAGTCCTATTACCATTACTTATTATTATTATTACCATTACTGTTATTGTTGTTGTTACTGATCTCTATTTTTACATTCAGTCCATGTACTGTATGCCCGGACTGTATGCCCTGACTGTATGTCATGTTTAAGTATTGATCCACGTAACAAGTACGCAGGCACTTGGCAAAGTCGATTAAAAGATGCGAAAAAATAATTTTTAACTTTAATTAAATCGGTGCGTCTGATTGGCTGATTTTGAAAAATCGTAGAAAAAAACAATATAAAAGTGACATTTACAACATTTTTTCTTGACATGTGCCCCATTCCTCTAAAATCTACCTCCCGGTAAAATTTTAGCTTTGTTCTATGCGCCAATCAAAAGTTAGCCTTTTGACGGATCAAAAATTGGTAAGTTTAAGATATGTTATATTTACAAATGCAACAAATTCAAAGCCTAAATGAAAAGATGAATCCAATATATCTACTTGTCAATATGAAGTTCAAATTTTGCACTTTTTGCCTGTGGACCAACGACATAATTTAATTTGATTAAAGTGATCAGTGCCTGAAAAATAACTGCCACTATTTCCACTGCCTAATATTCTTTTGCCTACTTGTTGCATGGAGCATTACGTCATCTAAAGGTCGGCACACACTACGGGACTAGTCGCAGGGACTTGCTTTGAGGACCAGTCCCCTAGTGTGTATTCGTATTTTGCATCGAAAACCACATTTTTGGTTCCTGCGACTAGTCCCACGAATTAAGCTGGTTTGATTTCTGGGGGTATTCACAAGGACCAATAGTCTCGCAAATTGGTCAGTTTTCTAGTGTGTACACACTAAAGAATAAGTCCCTGCGACTAGTCTCCTAGTGTGAGCCTAGCTTAAAGTTTAATTGATGATTATAATTAAAGCTCATGTGTGAAGGGAAAGCTATAATAACACTTCATTGTAAGAAGAAAGTAATAATCAAAACCAGACCATTAGTCAACAAAGCAGAACACACTGACACATTTAAAATGGCAGGTAAGCCCTTTTACTACAGGGAATGCTATCACAAAGGAAGATGAAAAATTATGGGGTGATTTCCATATATAATCTTACAGTACTGGTTGTCAGTCATGTTTCACACAGTAATCAGGTTTCAAAAGTCTCTCTCTTCTCTCTGACGAAATAATCACAAATTAATATGTCAGATGTAGAAGTACCTTCCACAAGCAGCCATACTTCCACCCATTTACGACTGATACGTATTCAACGAACTTACCTTCTATATATATATATATAAAAAATCATCGTTGAAATCACAGAGATCTGAAAGGTTTCTTCCAGTGATGTTATGTTTCAATTTTCCTTGACTCAAGACCTTCATGATTTTTCTTTGCGCTGACGATTTCCTAACCTTTGAAAACTCCGTAACCTTTAAAATTCTAAGGACGAAAACAACACCCACATACCATGTAAAACAGCTCAGCAAGATGGGCTTCAATGCTAAAAATTCCCACAAAACAACTCATCTCATCGGCTTCTCAAACTGACAGTAGGGAAATGTACACATCATCTCAATTTACAAAATGAAACAAGGCAAACAAACTAAGATAACCTGGCGTCAGTTCAATAAAACTTTTACAGTAGCTGCAGTTGTAAATTACACTTGCAAAAGTTTTATTGAATTGACCCCTGTATTCATTGATTTTATTAATAACATTTGAAGGGTAGTTTTCAACATGTTAAGAAAGGCTCACCAATTCATGTGGTCGATTCTTTCGTTGTTGATAGGTAACCTTGTTGATGTCGTACGCCATCTTGTAAATTGTAAGTCTGATCCACTCAAGTTTATTTTGACCAAATTTTTGCCTGATTTCAATGGTTCGAACTTTCACGGCTGTATTTGGACATTTCCAGACCACATATCAATGTCTTCATCTCTTTTGCACATCGACTAGTCAATACACTTCAGAAAACCCTGAAACAAACTCGACGACTTCTCGAAAGCCTCAGAATCTCTTATATTCATGAAACAAGCTCGCCAAATATGACGTCACAAATACCATATCTTCGTTTCCAATCTCGGCGCGGCCATTTCTGGTTAGTTTTCATGAAGGTCTCGGAAACCGTCGGATTTTCTTATCTTGAGCACCACGGTTTGTGCAAAACCTAATTAAGAGTTCATTCTGCTTCCTGTTGGTATGACTGATGTTTTAAAAAGGATTTTCAACAAAAGAAAAACTGTCCAAATTTCGTCGCATTTGACCTTTAATTACTTTTTAAAATTAAAAAGAGTTCCGTGGTTGTCGCATTTCTAAAAGTGTTACATTTTGTCAGTAGTTTATTTTTGGATTATTTCACTAAATACAATCTGCGCCGAACTCACGCCGCTGTTACTTATAACATAGTTAATGCTTATAAGAGGAGTAATTAACAACCTGTTGGTTGCTGATTCATCGAGTTTTCATTAGGGTGCGTTCCTTTGGGAGGATCCGGATCAGGATTTCTGATCTGTGGCGTTCCTTTCGAGCAAATCCTTTTTTAGATCAGTGATCTATCGAATCCACTTCTGGACAAGGATTCATCGGACCACTGATCTAAGTGATCTGCAAACGGATCATCGGATCAATGATCCGGCGCGTTCCTTTGGGTGAAGGATCCGAAATTACTCATTGTGCGCAGCGGTCTTGGTCTTGAATTACATATGTACTCATATGAAATACACTTCCGTGAAGTTTCCCGCGTTCGGTCAGCATTTGTGTTGTGGTAAGTTGTGTTTATCTGAGTGAAAATCATCAGAAAATCGTCAAAGTGCCAGTAAAATACAAATATTTGAGAGAGTTGTGCAAAACTTTGTTTCGTTTTTACCACGAAATTGTCGTTTAACTCGACCGAATACTCGTGTATGCAGCCTCCACGATGGAACCGCTTGTTTTGTAACATTGCCGGAGATAAAATTATTACTGGTTATTAATCTGCTCGTTTGCTCTAGCGACCTCTTACTATTTTGCCTTACGTTTTGGTTGTATTAACGCTTTACGCGCCTATTGTCATGGTAACTGATCCTACAAACCAAAGTTCCGTTCCTTTAGTACGCCATGATCTGAGCGATCTTGGATCATAATACCTGATCCGGATCTTCCCAAAGGAACGCAACCTAATTTTGAATACAGTTGTTGACACATCTAGATCTTTAATTAATATTTAGATATTTAGAGTTTACTCGTCGCACGAGTCAAGTTCGAGTCACGAGTCAGGTCCGAGTCAGGTTCCAATTTTATTTATTTATTTATTTATTTATTTATTTATTTATTTATTTATTTTGGATTACAACAATGATGTGAGAGCAGTAACCAGAAATATTAACTTCCCAATTGGCGACATTTTTCATTCTCGATCAAAAGAGCCATTACCGCTGCATATTCTTTGTTTTCATGTGACGTCATCATCTTCCAAAATTACAAATTAGCAATTCTACTGGCGTTCAAGTGTCATCAGACATAAGACCTTGTCAAAACTTGGCGTTTTACGACGTTTAAGCTCGATAGGTTTCCTCATTTTATTATAGAGGGCATTTGAATTTCTAAGTTTATGCGTTGCGTGACATGAAATGGCGGTCCGAGAAGGATCACGCGTAGGTCAAAAGAGTAGTTATTGCTCACGTTTTTGGTAACTGAACAGTTCTTGCACTAGAAGAAGTATTACTTTCAATGTCTCAGAACTCTAGAGTAATAACTTTTCGTTTCAATGGCAAAATTCAATGACAGATGTTTCTGTTGGTTTCCGGCCGCCATGTTGGTGCCCCTCGGAAGGGCACCAACATGGCGTCTCCATACAAAGCTCTATAAATTTAGGTGAAACTGTTTACCGAATAACGCGGCAGTGAAAAACCTCCCAGACCTAAATCTCGGCGATGTTTTTTGTCTATCAATTATCTATCATATACCTGATTCTTGACTTAATTTATTGAATGGTTACGATTTTTATTTTCGATGCAAACCACCAATTGCCGTTGCTTCGCCAAGATACACGACAACTTTCAATATTAATACATTTTCTAAGATTATTAAGGCCTCAAATTTGCACATGCCTGAAGAACATGTCCAATTTACCTGATATACCGGAAAAACAGACGGTGAAGTGAGTCGAAGCCAGGGATATTTAACTTTAGTACCAGAGCCATCTTGTTGCGTTCACAGGGAACCGAAGATAAACACAATAGATTCTGTTCCCTCGCGGCAAAATGTGGAGGCCATGTTTGCTTTTCATATCGACTTAAAAATGTTGTAGCCAGATAGTACCTCATTTCATATTTTTCTCTTTCTCCTTGGGTCTTTAAACAAAAATTATTTCAAGGATCTCGGAATGATCTTGTGTGCTTTGGCCCTTACGTGTGAATGTATAGTTTAATCGCGAAACAAGAAGCTCTGCACGCCGTGTAAGAAGGTATGTAAACAACTTTTCAGTTTTTCGCCATAAGAGAACAAAACCACTTAAGCCATTGTAATGGGATAAAATGATAAACTGAGCTGACCTTTTTTTTACAACGGAAAGGGCTGCACAATTTCACAAAACCAACAATAGCCGCTTCTCAGTGTAAGTTCAGTTGCATGCTAACACTTTCACATTCAGTTCGATCTGACGAGATCCCCAGTTACTCATGACTTCCAGAAAATACACGGACGCCTAGAAAACTGATTTGTTCATGATATTTTTTATTCCAAAACTGAAATGAATAACTGGACAGTTAAACTCTGCCTTTAAGGTTTAGAATTCATATCGTGTTTAAATAAAGGTTACTTACTTACTTACTTACTAATGGATAACTTGAACTAAATCAGGCCGGTTGAATCTTTAAGGCTCTAATGGAGTAACAAATTTTATCCGCGGATGTCTAGTTATTTTTGTTTGTGTTGAAACTTACAACTCAACTGTTTTAACTTAACATCTTTGTGTATTCTTGATTTTCTCGAACAAAGTGTGTCCGGCTGTGTTAGAATGAAACGGAATTGGAAACATGTAAAAAAAACTGTTTGTAATATTTCGCACCAGACGTTCATTGTCGAAGCACTAATCACCGTGAACAGCCATCAAGACATAAACCCAAAAAAAAAAAAAAAAAGAAAACGAAAAAAAAAAAAAAAAAAAACTTGGAACTTGGCTCGAACCTTACGTCGTGAACTCCGAACTTGGACTCGTGCGGCGAATAACTCAGATATTTAATTTGTAAAAGGTGCGATTCGAGCGCACAGGAAAGTGCTAGTTAAACCACTGTCATTATTTATACGTCTAAATTCATTAGTTTAATTGCCATTTCAGGTAATTTTTAATAATTTATGTTATTTTAGCTGGTAATTTTCCCCGAGAAAGAACGAACACTTAAAACAATAAACCTCTGGAGTTCCCCCCCATGTTTGAATGTGGAATAGGTTGTGGCTATCCTCAAATATACTTCAGTTAACAATAGAGGCTTTGTACAAATCGTAAAAAAGCAAACTGCATTTGTTATCTTCTTTAACTGTACATAATTCCATTACGTTTACATCGCCGCGACGTACAGACGTAGTGAGAATAAACTGCTGTTGGAAAGCCAAGTTGACTTGTTATAATAATACTTACATAATAATAATAATAATAATAATAGATAATAATTAGTAATATAATAACAACTTTTATTTACCGAGGTCGTAAAGACATTGATTAATGGGGCACCAGTAGTTTTCAGAATTGGCCCTCCTACGGTTGCTGTTTGTCCAGGGTCCTCGGTTCAGATCTCGTGTGAAAATAATGTAACTCGGGTCTTTCGGGAGAAACAGGCCCCACCTGGGATAGCCTACAGAACAGGTGTAATTTTTTGTTGTGTATTTTAGGGGAACAGAGGCTCAAGCGGGGCGAGCGACGGGGGGGAGGAGGGGGGAAGGGAAAAGCGCGAGTCAAGCGCGAGAGGAGAGAAGGTGTTTTTCGAACCTCTCGCCCCCCTTCGCGCGCGATTCGCGCTACGCGCTCGTCTCGCTTTAGCCTCTGTTCGGTCCTGAAATACGCGAAAAATTACAGACTGTCCTGCTACAATGGGCCCGCCTTTGCTCGAAAACTCCCTATAATTACCGGGGGGGGCCTGTTCAGCTGTTTTGTTTTCCGATTTTCAGATGGAAGTTTCTTCTCCGGTCCAGTCAGTTCCTTAGTTGTTTAGGCTAGCGGGTACAGTTTTTTGTTACTCATTTTAGTTAGTAAGTCAGTTAATTAGTTAGTTAGTTCGCTTCGTTCGTATAGTTAGCTAGTTAGTTTGTTTGCTTGTCAGCTAGTTAGTGAGTTTTTGTGCAATGAAGGCTTATTATTTCTTAGTTTTTTATTTTGATTTCTACAATTTAGTTATTGATTTATTTTATTTTTTATTTTTTTTCTTTGTTTTTTGGGGGGATGCGATACTTTAAATGCATTGTTGAAGCGCTATGGGATTAGTAATAGAAACAGCGCTATATAAATAAACTTATTATTATTAATAATATTAATATTATTATTAAAATATAATCAAGCTTTATTGCAAAACATCACAATAATTTACTAGATTGCAAAGAAAGGCTAAAAGACATTTGAGAGTTATTATTATTATTATTATTATTATTATTATACTATACTTATACTCAGTGATAATAATTTATATGATAAAAAAGAAGAAGAAAAGAACTATAGTATTATAAAAAATATTTTTAGTATATATATACATAATTGTTACAATCAATTATTAAAATTTTACAATAGATTATATTCTACTAAAAGATAAAGGAAGAAAAGAAAAACGATTCAATAAACCATGAAATCATATTATATAAGAAAATATGTATAAAAATTATTGGACCTGGATTTTGGCAAGAGACCTATCTAATTCAAAGTCCGCTTCTTGAACATTACTTCTAATTGTCCTTTTAGGTGTTCTCGACCCTCTAAGGCAGAGTAGAGCTGCCCTAAGGATGGCAAAGGAGACTTTAGATCGTATCCAAGAGACGGTGTTGGCATAGTCCTCTCCTTTTTCATTATTATTATATTATTATTATTATTATGATATATTATTATTATTATTATTATCATTATTATTATATTATTTTTACTATTATATTATTATTATAGCCTTTCTTTTTGATCTTGTAATTTATTGTGATGTTTTAATAAAGTTTATTATCTTTTTATTAAAAAATTATTTATTATTATTATTATTATTTATTATTATATTGTTGGTGTTGTTGTGTTGTTTAAACATGATACAATGAGCTCGAACCGCTAAAAAAAAAGTATCGCTCAACATAACGTCGGTAAAATAAAATACTGGAGGCCTTATATGTTTCCAACCAAATCCTTGTCATGGTGACCCATAAAAAGATTAGCCAACACCGGGGCAAGGGGGAGAGCCCATTGCCACCCCATCAATTTGATCAAAAAACGAACCCTTAAACAAGAAATGGTGTTTGAGCAGTGGCAAAATTAAAAAGATTCTGAGTTCAGTTTTCGTTAACTGGAGATCAGGGTTGCCCTTGGAGATGTAGTCAACCGCCAGGTTGACACACTCCTCCAAGGGTATGTTTGTAAACAGACTTTCGACATCAAAGGAAACCATAAACTTTCCCGATAACGGCAATTCATTGATCTCACGAACAAAAGTAAAAGTGTCTAAAGCACAATGTTCAGATGGGATATGAGGGTTCCAAAAGAATACATAAATACTTAGCCAGCTCATAGTTGTATGTTCCAATTGAAGAAACTATGGGACGGAACGGAGGTATTGAGTTCGGCTCACAGACCTTGTGCATCTTGGGGAGGCCGTAGATTCGAGCAGGTTGAGAGCCAGAGGGATAGATTTTGTCATAAACACAGCGATCAAAATGGCCATTCTTTAGAAGTTTCCTGAGGAAACGTGAAGCCTGCCTTCTCTTAACAAGGTGGGGTTATGGGTCACCATGAAAGGATTTGGTTGGAAAACTATAAGGCCTCCAGTATTTTATTTTACCGACGTTATGTTGACGATACTTTTTGTCTATTTGACACTGAACATGACGCTACTTTGTTTTTGACTACATCAACCACAGACATCCCAACATACGTTTCACCATGGAAAAAGAGATGGACAAAAAATCCCCTTTTTGGGATGTTCTGATTGACAACAGTCAACCTCAATCTCCCATTACCAGGGTCTATCGTAAGAAAACTTTCACCGGTCTATTAACAAAAATCAGTTTTACCCCATTCTCTTATAAACTTGGCTTAATCAGGACCCTAGTTGACAGAACATACAAGATCAACAATACGTGGGTAGGCTTTCATGAGGATATCAAGAAATTGTTATTAATCTTAAGAAAAACCTTTTCCCCAGTCATATCGTTGAGAGGGTCATTAGGCAGTATATTACTAAAACTCAGACTCCTTCGAACACACCTGCTAGTCCTCCCTCTAATTCTACACATTTTTTCAAATTACCTTATGTTGGGCCCTTCTCTATTATAGCACAAAACAGATTGCGTAAACTACTTAAACGTTATTGTAACAATCTTGATGTTAAGCTAGCCTTTTCCTCGTTCAAGATCCGTAACATGTTTAGTGTGAAGGACCCTGTGCCTGTTGAACTTCGTTCGAATGTTGTTTACAAGTTTACCTGTGCAAGCTGTAATTCTTGCTATGTCGGTGAAACTAGCCGACACCTCTCGACACGCATTCGCGAACACTTAAACAGGGACAGGACCTCACATATCTTTCAACACCTTCAACAATCCGAGGCATGCCGTAATTCCTGCTCCGCTGAATGTTTTAAAGTTATAGATCATGCGACCACAAAATTCCAGGTCAAGATAAAAGAAGCGTTACATATTTCCTGGGAGCAACCTTCTTTAAACAAGCAATTATATCACGTTAATTTAACTCTCTCGTTCTAATTAACAAGTCACTATTGTACACTCTTTTGTTACCTCTAGCTATGTTGTAAGATTCCCAATTTCATTTCACGTTGTTATTTATCTTTATTTAGCATAGTATTATAAATTCAAATGTAACTTCAATTATTTTACTTTCAACTGAAGATGGTCGTTGCACGACCGAAACATGTCTTGCAAACTTCGTTTAAAATGTGTCGTCATTTTCATAAAAATTATTGTTAGTCTGCTTCTTTACAGATCTTTTGGAAACTAAAAATTAGCATTCGGATTTATCCGTTAGACCGCTTGTTCGTATATTATCGTCTCTTTTGTAATGCTCAGTGAGTGAATTAAGCTCGACCATGGCTCGACGTTTGAAACCAAGTGGTGCCAATGCATGTCGTGCTACAGTGAAGCCAAACTGAATTTAGTTCGGCACGACTTTAGCACGGCGTTTGAAACGGGCCTAACAGAATTGGCTTTACATTAATTCAATGACTTCGTAAATCGGACTCGCGCCCCGTGATCGTCCTACATGTATCTCGTTAATAACTCGTATAACTACAGACCGAAATGGACTCCACTAAGATCTGTCATTACTATAGAAAACGTAATGATTAAATGGAAGACCTTTCCTTTCCTAAAGGGGGTATCAGGGATGTTTGGGAACATGTAAATTTGTTTTTAGGGGAGCAAGGGACATTTTTGGATTACTTCAGGAAGCCATGTCAGTTTATCTTCACCATTAGCGAGAAAGTCGCGGTAACTTAACGGGCCCGAAATCATATTAATTTTGAAGTCGAAGTCTCAAGAAAAGTAGGGTGTGTTCTGAGCTCCAAAGAAGTCCATTTTGTTTTTCTAGCTGATAACTGTATCATTTTAACAACAACAACAACAACAACAATAATAATAATAATAATAATAATAATAATAATAATTTTAATAAAAAATAAATAAAACTTTATTAAAACATCACAATAAATTACAAGATCAAAAAGAAAGGCTAATAATAATAATATATAGTAATAATAATAATAATAATAATGATAATAATAATAATAATAATAATAATAATAATAATAATAATAATAATAATAATAATGAAAAAAGGAGAGGACTATGCCAACACCGTCTCTTGGATACGATCTAAAGTCTCCTTTGCCATCCTTAGGGCAGCTCTACTCTGCCTTAGAGGGTCGAGAACACCTAAAAGGACAATTAGAAGTAATGTTCAAGAAGCGGACTTTGAATTAGATAGGTCTCTTGCCAAAATCCAGGTCCAATAATTTTTATACATATTTTCTTATATAATATGATTTCATGGTTTATTGAATCGTTTTTCTTTTCTTCTTTTATCTTTTAGTAGAATATAATCTATTGTAAAATTTTAATAATTGATTGTAACAATTATGTAAATATATACTAAAAATATTTTTATAATACTATAGTTCTTTTCTTCTTTTTTATCATATAAATTATTATCACTGAGTATAAGTAAGTATAATAATAATAATATAATAATATAATAACTCAAATGTTCTTTTAGGCCTTTCTTTTCAATCTTGTAATTTTTGTGATGTTTCAATAAAGCTTATTATATTTTAATAATAATATTAATATTAGTATTATTATTATTATTATTGTTGTTGTTGTTGTTGTTGTTAAAATGATACAGTTATCAGCTAGAAAAACAAAATGGACTTCTTTGGAGCTCAGAACACACCCTACTTTTCTTGAGACTTCGACTTCAAAATTAATATGATTTCGGGCCCGTTAAGTTACCGCGACTTTCTCGCTAATGGTGAAGATAAACTGACATGGCTTCCTGAAGTAATCCAAAAATGTCCCTTGCTCCCCTAAAAACAAATTTACATGTTCCCAAACATCCCTGATACCCCCCTTTAGGAAAGGAAAGGTCTTCCATTTAATCATTACGTTTTCTATAGTAATGACAGATCTTAGTGGAGTCCATTTCGGTCTGTAGTTATACGAGTTATTAACGAGATACATGTAGGACGATCACGGGGCGCGAGTCCGATTTACGAAGTCATGAATTAATGTAAAGCCAATTCTGTTAGGCCCGTTTCAAACGCCGTGCTAAAGTCGTGCCGAACTAAATTCAGTTTGGCTTCACTGTAGCACGACATGCATTGGCACCACTTGGTTTCAAACGTCGAGCCATGGTCGAGCTTAATTCACTCACTGAGCATTTACAAAAGAGACGATAATATACGAACAAGCGGTCTAACGGATAATCCGAAATGCTAATTTTTAGTTTCCAAAAGATCTGTAAAGAAGCAGACTAACAATAATTTTTATGAAAATGACGACACATTTTAAACGAAGTTTGCAAGACATGTTTCGGTCGTGCAACGACCATCTTCAGTTGAAAGTAAAATAATTGAAGTTACATTTGAATTTATAATACTATGCTAAATAAAGATAAATAACAACGTGAAATGAAATTGGGAATCTTACAACATAGCTAGAGGTAACAAAAGAGTGTACAATAGTGACTTGTTAATTAGAACGAGAGAGTTAAATTAACGTGATATAATTGCTTGTTTAAAGAAGGTTGCTCCCAGGAAATATGTAACGCTTCTTTTATCTTGACCTGGAATTTTGTGGTCGCATGATCTATAACTTTAAAACATTCAGCGGAGCAGGAATTACGGCATGCCTCGGATTGTTGAAGGTGTTGAAAGATATGTGAGGTCCTGTCCCTGTTTAAGTGTTCGCGAATGCGTGTCGAGAGGTGTCGGCTAGTTTCACCGACATAGCAAGAATTACAGCTTGCACAGGTAAACTTGTAAACAACATTCGAACGAAGTTCAACAGGCACAGGGTCCTTCACACTAAACATGTTACGGATCTTGAACGAGGAAAAGGCTAGCTTAACATCAAGATTGTTACAATAACGTTTAAGTAGTTTACGCAATCTGTTTTGTGCTATAATAGAGAAGGGCCCAACATAAGGTAATTTGAAAAAATGTGTAGAATTAGAGGGAGGACTAGCAGGTGTGTTCGAAGGAGTCTGAGTTTTAGTAATATACTGCCTAATGACCCTCTCAACGATATGACTGGGGAAAAGATTTTTTCTTAAGATTAATAACAATTTCTTGATATCCTCATGAAAGCCTACCCACGTATTGTTGATCTTGTATGTTCTGTCAACTAGGGTCCTGATTAAGCCAAGTTTATAAGAGAATGGGGTAAAACTGATTTTTTGTTAATAGACCGGTGAAAGTTTTCTTACGATAGACCCTGGTAATGGGAGATTGAGGTTGACTGTTGTCAATCAGAACATCCAAAAAGGGGATTTTTTTGTCCATCTCTTTTTCCATGGTGAAACGTATGTTGGGATGTCTGTGGTTGATGTAGTCAAAAAACAAAGTAGCGTCATGTTCAGTGTCAAATAGACAAAAAGTATCGTCAACATAACGTCGGTAAAATAAAATACTGGAGGCCTTATAGTTTTCCAACCAAATCCTTTCATGGTGACCCATAACCCCACCTTGTTAAGAGAAGGCAGGCTTCAACGTTTCCTCAGGAAACTTCTAAAGAATGGCCATTTTGATCGCTGTGTTTATGACAAAATCTATCCCTCTGGCTCTCAACCTGCTCGAATCTACGGCCTCCCCAAGATGCACAAGGTCTGTGAGCCGAACTCAATACCTCCGTTCCGTCCCATAGTTTCTTCAATTGGAACATACAACTATGAGCTGGCTAAGTATTTATGTATTCTTTTGGAACCTCATATCCCATCTGAACATTGTGCTTTAGACACTTTTACTTTTGTTCGTGAGATCAATGAATTGCCGTTATCGGGAAAGTTTATGGTTTCCTTTGATGTCGAAAGTCTGTTTACAAACATACCCTTGGAGGAGTGTGTCAACCTGGCGGTTGACTACATCTCCAAGGGCAACCCTGATCTCCAGTTAACGAAAACTGAACTCAGAAATCTTTTTAATTTTGCCACTGCTCAAACACATTTCTTGTTTAAGGGTTCGTTTTTTGATCAAATTGATGGGGTGGCAATGGGCTCTCCCCTTGCCCCGGTGTTGGCTAATCTTTTTATGGGTCACCATGAAAGGATTTGGTTGGAAAACTATAAGGCCTCCAGTATTTTATTTTACCGACGTTATGTTGACGATACTTTTTTTTTAGCGGTTCGAGCTTCTATTGTTGTCATTTTAATGATAGAGCTGTCCCATGGGTTTCTCCGTTCGAGTTTTGTCAGTATGCAAATCTAGGGAGTGGAGTTCAGTGCGTGACTAACGGAGCGGAAAACTCGAGCTCTTAGCTAAGAATTTAAGTGGCAGTCTCTCTAAAAGCGGTCCACTCGACTTCGGGACCAAAAATAATTTTCCCTCATTTTTTGTCAGTGAAAAGGGTTTGGTTCATATATATGAAAAAGCAATTGATTATTTTCCAGTTTCTTATTTTTGCTTTGCTACGAGCCAAAATTGAATTTTGGCCGAACTGAGGTTGCCGACCGTGATCTGAAAGGTAAAATTCACTGATTTTGTGAAGCGTGCTACGTCCCCTAAAATGCAGCTCGCAGAATTTCGTTTTCGTAGAAGTTCTAAGGTACATTCATTACTTTGACTGACGAAATATGGAAACTTTTCGGAAAATTCTAAGCTTACCAGAGAGGCTGGAAGACACCCTACTCCGAGGCCTTTGTTCACCTACTAAAATTTAGCCAAGTTTGAGGAAGAAAATCTCAAAAGTTGGGTCTAAATGAAGGCTAAAAAGCACATCGCAGTAAATGTCTTACCCTAATAAACCGTTCCATAAGTTCAAACCGCTGGGTATCTCCTTGGATTGCACGCGACAACAGATTAAAATCTGCCACAATCAGTGTATTTACACAACTATCGCTCGTGTCAAAGTTCATTTGCATAACCCTTGCACTCGGCAAAAATACGTCTTCTACCGTTCAGGTTCGTTTGTTGACATTCTAAGTAGTGGCAAAAAGCTTCCTTTGGTACTTGGATAAGCTGGAGGTCCATTTTTGAGGTGCAGGTTGCGTTAAAGTTGATCAATTCAAAAGTAAATAATGGCCGTCACTAATTAACCGTAGCCATCGTCCTGATAAGCTCCTTTAATACTTTCTCCCGCAGATCAACGTAACCTTAGGAGAAGGTAAAAGCAGAAAGTTTTCATTTACCGTTTTTATGACAACTGAATCTTGTACTACTACTACTACTACTACTACTAGCCACTAGGAACTTGAGGACTATGTGCGACAATGTTAAAAACAACAACAACGTCACTTGCCGGTTGATCTCTGAGAGGTGAGTTCGTCAAGTGCACCTGAATGAACACGCAGGCTTGCATGGAACCATGTTTTGCGATGAATGGTCTTTACTTCTGTTTCATGCTTGATGGATGCTTGTATTTTAGTATCAACGCTTATGTAGCACTTAAAATGAACGTCGGGATCCGTTGATGCCACGCATGTTACACTATATAGCCTTTGTCACATATCCCCTGCCCTGCGCGCGCCGATCAATAGATTTTTTACGATAACCGCAGAAATCCTCGCGCGCTCATTGGCTAATTTTTATTGTCAATAAGCGGACAGACACATGAAATTATAAGAGCGGACAATTTGACAGTTTGTTATCGTAAAAAAGAAATTGATGTCAGTTTTTAATGCGTCTGTCCTGTTATTGACAATGAATTTCGTCATAACATTGTCAAAAAGATATAAGGAGTTGCTGGAAGTTGATATGCAACTGAAATTCATTTTTTTCTTTCCCTATATCAGCCGTTCGGCCAAAGAATAAAATGAAGAAAACCAAAAGATAGGGCCATATTAGTATGCCTAGCAAAGCGATTGCGAGAAATATAACACTTTC
>JAHPZR010023863.1:0-5000 GCA_019787425.1 Platygyra sinensis
TGATATTGAGCGCTGTCAGTTGGAAAATGGCTATAGCTCACCAACGAACACGGGCACCCCAACGTTTTTTTCAGTCATTGTAATCAACTTATCATAAACTTTGCTTGAGGAAAGACTGATCTGATTCCTATTGTTGAAACTGAATAAATAACGAAAATAGCAAGTAGACTGTGGTCTTTTCTATTTTGCCTTATGGTAACCATGTCGAGAAATTTGGTTGAAATTTTAATCAAGAATTCAGCTTTCTGTCTAAATCAAACTTAAAAAGTTTCTTTGTGTCCGACACAATGTATTGACTCCAGTTTAATGTCTGTTCTTGTGAGTCTCGGTCACAAAAATTTACAATTATTACTGGGAATGAGTTCTTGTAATAAGCATTAAATAATGCCAAAATGGGTCATTTTCAATGCCCCAGTGCTCCTTAAAAGGTATGGGCACCCCCCTTTTTTATTTCAAAATTGAAGTTCTCATATGATAAATATTCAGTGGGCAAAGTTTGAACGAAAATCTATTGTCAGTTTTATTTCAGGGGAATTACCTTAAGAGCTTTCGTTGATGTTATTACGAAGCATGTTTATTAATCTACGCTATTAAAGCGAGCTTGAGATTAGCCCAAAACTAAAGCGTCCATATTTTCAGGCGATCTACATGAATTGACCCTTGGAATTTTAAGGGTGATCTTTAAAAACATTTGGATCTTTCGACTAGTGCTGTGCAGTATGAAATATCATAGTTTTGTTACCAACGTGATATGATTAAGTAAGATTTTGTATTTCATTGCAGATGTGGATGAATGCAGTGCTTCTGTCTCCGTGTGTAACGTCAATGCCGATTGTAAGAACACACTCGGCTCTTATCGTTGTTCCTGCAAAGCTGGATTTGACGGAGATGGAAAATCGTGCGCCGGTTAGAGAATAGTAGAATACCAAATTGACTAAAATATCATGCTTAAGTGTAGCTTTTACAAATAATAAAAAGGTTCTGAAAAGGGGAGGGGGAGGGGGAGGGGGGGGGGGGGGTGTCCGCATGTCGGTTGTCGGTTAAAATTTTCGACCTTTGTCGGTTGTCGGTAAATCCCAGCTACTTTTTTTGTCGCTAGTCGGTAATTTTTTCCTCGTTTTGTCGGTAGTCAGTAATATTTTCTCGCCCTTTGTCGCTAGTCGGTTAACCCATTTACACGCTTAGTTAGAGGGGGAGGGGGAAGTCTGGTTTCGACCCCAGTAGCCAATGATCATCGAGCCGGCCTATCTCCGTTGTCCATGGTATGAAGCGAGAAGACTTTCTATTTCCACTGGATTGGATGCTATTCCATATCGTGAGGTTACTCCTAGCATTAAATTACAGGTGTATAAATTTTATTTATACACCTGGGTGGAGAGAGGCGTTGTGAGAGTAAAATGCTTCTCCCAAGGACACAACACAGTAACCCAGATCAGTACACTAACCATTAGGCAACTGCGACAGCCATTTTCAGAACGTAAAAAAATGTTCCAATTCTGATAGCGTTATCACAATATTTTAAGGTTGGGTTTTCCTAACGACGGAATCGGAGTCGGAGTTGTTGACCAAAACCACCCTTAATTATTATTCGTCCACCATAACGATTTAGTGGCTTTCATTCCTAATGTCCTTCAACCTGATATAAATTACATTTTAGCAAATATTCTACATGTTCCAAGCAAGTTGTCATGCACGAAAGGCCTGTAATCGCTCTATTTTTAAACTTGAAAGTGATCTCTGTTGAAAAGGCGTTCGCTTTTATTGTTAGACGTTTTACTAGCAGCCATAACGTGCGTCCTGAAAATCAAAACAAAATGCATTAATAATTGAAAAATGTCCTTGACAAGTGTCAACTTCCTATCAGTAATTTTGTTTGAGTGAGACCGTAGCTGGATTCAACTTTAAATCTTTGAACTACGATTAAATTAATATTTTAAGAGTTAAGAAGTCACGATTGATAGTTATTGATATCTTAATAGTAATAGCGTTATGAAGTCGTAAACCTGCGCTCCATGGCATTGTTAACATTATTGCTGTTTTCGCTTCGTGTTTTTCAGTTGGTAGCTATTTTAAATTACTTATTTCATGCATTTGCTTTTTTAACAGAACCAGTGGTCACGGCAGCCAGCTCCTGTGCAAATCTATTGGTGCACCAAACTAAAACAGGTGGAATTATCCAGACGGGTGATTATTCAGGTTACAGTAATAACATGGATTGCAGTTGGAATATATCTGCAAATACAATGCTTCAACTAGAATTCCTTCGTTTTCACATCAGAGATTCTAACGATTACCTACTTGTGTACGATGGCGGATCATCGTCCTCTCCTCTGATTGCCAAATTCAGCAATGTTTCGGAATTTCCCTTGACTCCTTTGCCCGCACCAGTAACAAGCTCAACTAATAATCTGTACGTGAGATTCTTATCTGATGCTTCCGTCTCAGCAGAAGGAATCTTTGCTCGCTACCAAGGTACTGTACATATTAAAAACTCATGTTATAAATCTGTCACCCCGCCCATAAGTGAGGATGGAACATCGGGGGTACACAACAGCAGAACTTGATATCGATTGATAGTATTTCAGTGGTAAATATGCTACGGAGCTTAGTAATGCTTTATCTGCATAATTTAGAGATTGGCTCAGAACTTAATAAATTACAAAGGTTTTGAAAAGGGTGTTAAGACAGTTTTACAGGTGCAATTCATACTAGGTTTAAGATACAGTGTAGATGTATAGACCTGCCTGATACATACTTATTAACAGATTTTTGCCATCACGGTTTAAATGACTTTAAAATTCAGTAACCTTCAATAAGCAAATGAGTTGCTGTTTAATTTTATATGTTTTGAATATTATAAAGCTTTAAGTGCTGAAATCCTTATAGCTTACTGTTCCTGTTGCTTTTGTTTGTATTTTCTTTGAAAGTATACTTTGTTTTAGCGGAGCTCGGCGGCTCGGAGAGCCGCCAAGCGGAGCCTCGTGACTAAAGAAAAAGATCCATCAGCTGAAAACAAAGAAATAGAAAACCATACAATTAACTCTGTTTTTCATGATCATCATGGCTAGCAGCGTGTATCGCGGGCGCGTACGCCCAACGACAAAAAAAGACTTCACGCAATATGGCGACCATACTCCGCCTAATGGATCGACCGAGGCATGCAGCCTTGGTTTACAGCGTACATATTTGACATTGGACGACCATGTTACGTTCAATTGCATCACGTGACCATATTGCGAGATCAAGTTTGGTGCTTCTTTTTCTCTTTCTTACTTGTTTAAAATATGTGTACATATGTTATTTATGTGTGTCTGTAATATTTATCATTAGCCATCACAAGTGGAAGCATCCGCCTGAATGACAATACGTCGACAACTGGAAGAGTTGAGATCTTCTACGATGGTCAGTGGGGAACAGTTTGCGATGACGCTTGGGATATAAATGATGCTAACGTGGTTTGCAAGCAGCTTGGTTACGAACAAGCCTCTCGAGCGTTCAGGGGAGCCACTCATGGTCAGGGATCCGGTCCAATCTGGATGAATAATGTGTCATGCACAGGAGATGAGACTTACCTTTCCGACTGCACCCACCAGGGATGGGGAAACAGCAACTGCGCTCACAGCCAAGACGCCAGTGTTGAATGCTCTGCTGTACGTCTCGTAAATGGCGGAGCCAACTATGGTCGTGTGGAGGTTAACCTGGATGGAATCTGGGGCACAGTGTGCGATGATGCTTGGGATATTAATGATGCAAATGTGGTTTGTCGTCAACTTGGCTTCTCTAATGCGTCCTCCGCTCCTCATGGTGCACCATACGGTCAGGGATCAGGTTATATCTGGATGGATGACGTCAATTGTCAAGGAGCAGAAGCCTCGCTTTTCGACTGTAGCCACCTACAAACATGGGCTGTATACAGGTGCTCCCATAGCGAGGACGCAGGCGTGGTTTGTGTGACCTAGATGGTTAAAACTGTACCGACAATGAGTGTTTTTTGCTTTTTATATTTACTTTGGGTACTTTGCGAGCTTGAGGACATAATGTATTAGTCATTTCGAAACTTCGACATCCCCTGGACAAACTTCGGGCAATAGGAAGTTTGAATTTTTAGTTGGTCATTTCTCTATCCCTGGAAACAACAACGGTGTTTAACTAACCTTAGGTTCATTCAAACGCCCCTACTCCGCGACATTAATATAGTAAAAACTAGTAATGGAACGAAAAAAGTACACGGTAAACCAAGGCTGCATGGTTTTGTCAACCTTTTATTTGGAGTACGGCCGCCATGTTGCGCGACTCCGTCGCCGTCGTCGTCGTGCGTACGCGCCCACTAGTAATGCCGCTCCCCAAGATAACCATGAGAAAATCAACTCATGGATTTCCTTTTGTTTCCTATATGGCTATGGGGCTCCGCTAGACATGTTTTTTCTTGGGGCAGTTATCACTTCGCACGTTCATCTTGATTTTACGCACCCAGTGTTTCCTTACGAAAATAGATGTAAAACCTTGTTCGCGTGATTACTCATTTAACGCAGATTAAGATATTTCAACTTTTTAAAACTTTATTTAAATAAGACAAAGGTTTTCTCTATTCGTACTATAGAAACATTTACAATAACACCTTAGAAACAAGTTGACCTGAATTTAACAATGTTCAACTCTTGCAAAGGGCCTAGAGTAACTTTTTTAAATGAGTTATCATTTGTAATGTTTATTTGCCCGGTCTGCAGAGGATGTGCACGTGCGAGAGTCATACGCACAAATATCAAAGGAGTGTATCTTTCGAGGATCAAGAACCTTTCAAAGTGGAAACCAAATTCATCGATATTCAACAAGATACTCTGATTATTACCGACCTCATACCTGTATGAGATATTAAAAAAATTTCGCTCTTGTTTCAAGGTCCTAGAATATAGAATTCGTTACCGAGCGACATCGAAAATGCCCCGTCTTTTAGTATATTCAAGCGTATGATCAAACTTAAATACCTTAACACCTTATAA
>JAHPZR010023863.1:10000-13480 GCA_019787425.1 Platygyra sinensis
TGATTTTACTTTTTTCTTCTGAAAACAATACTCAAGTATGAAATACTAGATAATTGAGTATTCTGCTTCTCCCTTACCGGTGCACGTTTTTCCCGTCTCCAGTAAATCCAGCTTTACAGGTACAACGAAAAGAGCCGACGGTGTTCATACAATCAGCATTGACGTCACACACGGACACAGAAGCGCTGCATTCATCCACATCTGCAATGAACTGCAAAATTTTGTTTAGTTAGGTGTCGGTAACAAAGGAAATTTATTTAACCAAAATAAGTGATTTTATGTAGCTTGTGACGTAACTAGACCCAGTACTTGGTTTCGGGAGTTTCCAGGACATAAATACTGCAGAATGTGGTCCACCTTCTCGTTTGTGCAGCATTCAGATACATAAAACTATGTTATTTCATACTACAGAGGAATAGCCAAGGGATCCAAATGCTATCAAAAATCACCCTTAGAATTCCACGGGTCAGTGCATGTAGATCGCATGAAAACGTAAACCTTTCATTTTTAGGATCATCTCAATAACAACCATGCTTCCATTTCTAATGAAAACCGCTTTATTTTACTCAGCTTCAAATTAATCAAGGGTAATTTTTGTGAAGGTCCCGGACGGGGCCCAATAGATCTCCTCTCCTCCATCACTCGGTTAAAAGAAAAATGCACAATATTCATATTTTTTGGGAAATTAATTTTTTTTTTAACCATCTTCAAATATCTGTTTTTTTTTAAAGCTCACTTACAATACAAAATTACGATAAACTTCTTACAATACAATACTTACAATAAACTTAGCTACAGTGACTTACAACACAATACTTGCAATAAACTTCCCTATAGTAAGTTAATTGCAATAAACTACTTACAGTACGTAACATACAATAACAAGGTCCTTTTCTCCAGTCCCGGTTAAAAGAAAAATGCACAATATTCATATATTTAGGCAATTAGTTTGCTTTTTTTTACCGTTTGCAAATATCTGCATTTTTTTGTAATTTTCTTTAAAAAAAAGCTCACTTACGAGAAGAAGAAGAAAACCACAGAAGGCTGTCGAAATTCAGTTTTAAGGTTTTTAGATCTGTTTAGCTGTGGATCCGCAGACTACTTTGACAATGCTATGACGAAATTCATTGCCAATAACAGGACAGACGCATGAAAACTGACGTCTATTTGTTTTTTTTACGACGACAAACTGTCAAATTGTCCGCCCTCGCTTGCATTATATATTCATGTGTCTGTCCGCTTATTGACGATAAAAATTAGCCAATGAGCGCGCGAAAATTTGTGCTATTATCGTAAAATCTGTGATAGATAGTGAGTAACGTAGAAGCGTGCCTTGTTAATATAAGGATACCCGTTTCTAGGCGTTTTCGAAGTGTCTGTGAAGAACTGACTCGAGGTGTCCATGATAGCTGACTCGGGCTGGCCCTCGTTAACTATCACGCGATAGAAATTTCAGGCTCATAATCTAATGTTAAATAGAGACATTCGTGAAAGTTTGGGAGAACTCAAAAAAGCTGTTGAAACACTCGCCTGTGGGCTCGTGTTTCCACCGCATTGCAAAGTTCTCCTAAACTTCCATGAGTACAGCTGACCGGCTCACGGTCGACAGTATCGCAGCTAAAATGTGTCTCCGACACTATATCAAGCTGATTTGAGAATCACCAACCACAGAAGACAAAAAATCTCCTTTCATTCAAAACTCGAATCAAATGGCCTCTAGGTTGACAGCAACCACAAGTTTTCCGAGGGTACTTTTTCAACTCCTGTAATTTTCAAGTGACGTTCCAAGCTTTTCGGCTCACAGGCTGCTCCGATGAAAAAAACTGACTTGATTTTTCCAGCAGTTTCTTCAAGATTTCTAGATTTCGCAGTTCAATTCTGCTTTCGCTGTAAGATTTCATTTCACGAGAAGCGACGCTCGAGTCAGGGTTTGACAGTGGCGTGATTTTCCCGACCAATCACAATTCTTTGCTACTCATAGCAACCAATGAAATTGCTTTCATTTGGTATAGATCATAGATCACGTCAAATGGCTTTTTTTCGTCTTCGCCAAAGAAGGCGGGGCAAAGGCCGGCTTTCGCGTTATGTTGAAATATTTTGAAATAAAAAAGGCTTTACTTTCGTTATTTTATAAAACAAAATAGATTCCATGTTGCTGTGCGTCTGTTCAGTAATAGATCACAGATGACGTCAAAATGTGGTAAGAACAAAAAAGTGGCACACGAGGCGTAGCCGAGTGTGTCACTAATGTTCTTACCACATTTTGACGTCATCTGTGATCTATTACTGAACAGACGCACGACAACATGGAATCTATTTGTTAAATAGATGGTGAGTAGGCGCAGCCAATCAGAAAACTGCTCTTGTGATAGAACGGTAGTAGGTATAGGTAATCAAATGATTTCGAGTGCAATTTGGATAAATACGCACGAGTAAATTTTTCAAAGATTACAAAAAATTGCACGAGCCCGTAGGGCGAGTGCAATTTGTAGTCTTTGAAAAATTACGAGTGCTTATTTATTCCAAATTGCACGAGAAAAATCATTTGATTACTTGTTAATAATATACAAGAAACAATTTCTGTCACGCTTCAGTATTTTGCGTGACAAATAGAGGCAACAAGCCATAAAATTTGACAGGTGAATTCAAGCGTAAAAAATTCATTCGCTCTCTCCAAGTTATGTATGAAAACTGAGCATTTTCTTTTTACAGTTAAAAGCAGTCTTTACTCACAGTTGAATTGAAGAACTTCACCCACAAAGCAGAGGAAAAACTCCCTGCGGTTTTTCATGCGGCTTTCTTGCCAAATGTTTTTTTGGGTGGTTCAGAAACTGTGTGCAACAACCTATTGAACCTGGCCGTGGCACAAGTTATTTTGACCAAAATACCGCGAAACGAAGCTATAATCTACCAAGAAACGGAATTTCTAGCTCTGAAGGACATCTTCTTAACCTGTCCTGGTTGCTGCCTGACTTTAACTTCCTCACTGCAGGTTAGATTTGCCTCCTGAAGCGTTTACCGCGTTTTGTTAGGGAACGACCATTCTAATCTCTAAGCTCGCCGTTTCAGGTCTTTCACAAAAGTAGAATGCTTGCACTTTTTGTCTTAAAAAGTAAGATGTGGCCGGTTCTTAGGACGTCCTTGCTGGTCCTTCTTCACGTTTTATTTCGTGGTGCTCAAGAATTTTAAATAAACTTCTTCAACTGGTATTTTGTAATGTAGTCGTGATTGACGCCGGCACATTTTCATTCACTCAAGCTCAAGTTCAGTTCAAGTTCAAGTTTTTGACCCCGCAGCTTTTGTGTATATCTACTTCGCTTTTGCTAGTTTAGTAATTGCTGTTGAGCTTTACACGTTGCTTCGTTATGAGGTAATTGTATTGAAATGAAGGTAAACAGTTTCAATCTTCGTTTAATTTTTGTTCGTCATTTTGTTTGTCCGAGCTCAAAGTAGGAGCTGTCAATCATTTTCAAACTTAAT
>JAHPZR010023865.1:7500-35000 GCA_019787425.1 Platygyra sinensis
TTTGACCACACGCGGAGCGAAGGAATGTGAGTCTTGTGTCTATGACTGATAATAAAAATATGAGTATATTGGCACTGACAAAATGCTAAATTAAATACCTGTCACAGGTTTTAGTGGATTCTTAATTTCCTGATATGTGCGGCAATACTGATAGAGTGCTAAATACATGCAAGGTGTAAACCCTGGTCATAGTCTTGGTATTGTGTTCTTTACAGACAGTAAAGGCAATCATTAAAAAATACATTTATATGGTACCTTATGTAGTGCTCAATAGTTGATAAGAGCTGTTCAAACTCCTGTCCCTTCTTCTCTGAAAGTTCCTTGCCAGCCTATAACAACAAGGAGCTTTGTCAGTGTAAAGTCAGAAGACAATTTCTTTAAGTGCTCATATCGTCAAAATATTTATTTTCTTATCTGATTCTAAATATCACCCAATGAACTTCTGCGAAAGAAAAATTCAATTTTGGTAAAATGCAATCTTTTTTAGAAGTTTTAAAAACGTTCAAATTTGCCGCCATTTTGGTCCACCATTCACACCAGTCTTCCCTCATTTTGAATGTGTTGTGTTGTAGATTAAGGAACACGCGACTTCAGGCTTGACTCATCTTGCTTGTTTTACCTCTGTAAATTTAACTTAGTAGTTCATACAAAATGCTAGAAAGGAGCATTTTGCATGGACTACAAAGCTAATTTTACAGAGGTAAAATAAGCGAGATAAGTCAAGCCTGAAGTCACACATTCCTTAATCTACGTCGCAACTCTGAGCATGTCGATGCTGTGATCAGCGGCACAGATGGACTGCAAGAAAATAGAATTTTCAGGTTTTCAAAACTTCATAAAAAATCGCTTTTTATCCAAATCGAAAATTTTTTTCGCAGAAGTTCATCACATGAAATATAGGATCAGATGGGAAAATAAAAATTTTGATGATATGGGCACTTTAACTATCCCAGTATTCTCTATTCTTACTGGGCACCCTCACAGACCAAAAGGTTTCTCTCTTGACAAAAGTAATGAAGATCGTCAAATATTCTATTTCACCTCGTTCAATATAAATTTCTCTCAGTAACCAATAACAGTTAGCATCACAAAAGTCTCAAAGATTTTTGCAATGTATCTGCTGATTGACATTGCACAGTTTGTTGGATCCTACTTAACTTTACAAATCATGAGTTTGTAAATGGGAAGGTAGGTAGGTAGTTCAGCAAACATTGTCAGTTTAACAAATCTAAGTTCCCTAGTACTATATGTCTGTTCAGTAGTTGATCACAGATGACATCAAAAGCTGGTAAGAACAAGGTTGCACATGAGCTGTTTAAGGAGTGTGTCGGGAGTGTGTTAAATTAGATATTATACATATACAAATTAGATATCACATAGGTTAACAATATTTTTATCATAGGTTCTTATTTGTTTATCATTTGTGATTAGTTTCACGTTCACGTTTAAACGAGCTTTCAGCTCCTAGGTGACACGTGGGTAAATAAAGTATTAGTATTAGTACTAGTACTAGTACTAGTACTAGTACTAGTACTAGTACTAGTACTAGTACTAGTACTAGTACTAGTACTAGTACTAGTACTAGTACTAGTACTAGTACTAGTACTAGTACTAGTACTAGTACTAGTACTAGTACTAGTACTAGTACTAGTACTAGTACTAGTACTAGTACTAGTACTAGTACTAGTACTAGTACTAGTACTAGTATTAGTATTAGTATTAGTATTAGTATTAGTATGTAGTATTAGTATTAGTATTAGTATTAGTATTAGTATTAGTATTAGTATTAGTATTACTGATGTTCTTACCAGATTTTAATTGAGCAATAGACCACAGGATTCTATGGTTTATAGGCTGATAAACCATGCGGGGTTGTTGGTAAACACAAGAAGAATTCATAAATCATGAGCCGCAGGCAAGTAATTTACGAATCTTTGAGTGTTCTTTGAACATCCCGAGTGGTTTATCATGCCTTTAAACCATAGAAACTTGTAGGTCTATTGCCTTTACATAATTCAGAAGACGCAGGATTTATTCTTGAGCTTACCGGCATAATAAACCATAGCTGATTGACCACATCAGAGTGCGCGCATTGATTTGTTATTGCATAAACATATTTTAGTATAATTTACCGTAGTCTATTGTGAATCCGTGAATTTGATTGGCTATATTACCGTTTTCTATCTGCTGATAGAAAACAGTTACGCATCAGTGCACATCGCGCATCCGTTTGAACCTGATGTAGCATTATAATAAAACAGTTCTTTTCTACCGTTACTTGACATTTTTTTCTTTTTATGCAATGGGACTACGGTAAATTTATACTAAAACAATTAGACTACTCGCCCTTGTTTTTCTACGAGCGATAGTCAACTCGGCTGTGCCTCGTTGACTATCTGCTTGTAGAAAACTCGGCCGTCGGGGACAATACTCCTTGAAACCTTGCACCCCCCTCCCCACCCGTGGGCTAGGGGGTTCAGATTTTCCCCTGGCCAGGAGGAAAGAAGGTCATTAACAGCAATAATTAACCCAGGCATTAATACTGGTAGCTGGCCTTGGTAGCTCGTAGTCAGCGTTGACACTTGATATTTTTTTCCAGGGGAAAAGTCCACGCTTCAAAGGAGGCTTTTAGGGCTGATTATGGAAGACTCAGAGTTTGAGGTCATTCATGAGAAATAAGTGCCTTTGGTTACTCTAACTGCAACAGCAACTACAGCTACCATGCATGTCCCCAGAATCCCGTAGAAACGGCTTTGACGTTCATGTGTCCCCCACTGTTGAAAACATGACTCCAAGTAGCTGCATTGCAAAAGATAGGAAAAAAGACTAAAAAACCACCATTGCTCTTTATCCATCTGTCTCCACACACATGTTGATAGCAAGAAGGAAGAGTCGAGTGTCTTGGGTGGGGAGTTAGGATAACTGTTGATGATCTCATCATTAAAACAGGAAAAGAAAGTAACAAAGAAATAGTCAGCAACCCCTTCATAGCTCAAGACATTTTATGATAATTTTTCTTTTTGGAGTTTATTATAGTCCCACCTACTTTTCTTTAGTTGATGACAAAAATTTTTGTTCGCTTGAAAACATTTTGAATTTAATGTGGCTCTGAACCCTATAAACAGATTTTTTTAAAACTTTGCCAAAAGTTGCATCTTATCACGCTCATCAAAATTTGATAACTGAAAAATTTCACCATGCCTATTTTGAATCATAAACCCGTAAGGCTGTAATTAAGGGTGTTTTTAGCAGGTCACACTGTCGCTATAGTAACCTACTGTGTCACAAAAATGATAACAAGGTGTCACTGATTACTGGGCAGTGTTTTGAATCCATGATTGTAGCAGTAAGTGATAAAGAGTGGTTATAATGATCCATCAATATCTAACAGCTGGAAACTGTTTTGAGCCACCTTACAAGTAGGACATTCTTTTATTTCTATTTCTTTTATTTTCTAATAATTATTTTTATATTATTTTCTAATAATTATTTTTTTTAACAAACAAGTCTAAATCAGATGCAAATATATCACGCTCCATTGGTGAACGTATTTTAAACACATCTCTATGTTACCTGTAAACTTGTAGTCATATATGTACGCATCTGGCCACCTAAATAATATGTAATAGGTGGCCGCTTAATAGGAATGGATTTCATTGACGTTTTCAGCAGGAGGGCAACTGGTTTTTACAGGCGGGCCAAACTATTTGTATCTCTAAAACTAACTTTATTCTTTTTCATTCCAGTTAACTTAAAGCTAATCATTAAGAATTAAAATAGGCCATTTCCGAATTACCTTTAGCCTCTTTTTCAAACCGAGTCTTGGTGCTTATCCTTTCATATGAAAATGAGTTTAATTTGCATGTGAATGAAAACTCATTTTCATATGAAAGGATGAGCACCAAAACTCGGTTTGAAAAAGAGGCTAAAGGTAATTCAGAAATGGCCTATTGATGATGCATTTATTAAACAAGTTGACTCTACTAAGTACCTAGGCATAACATTTGAGTCCAACTTAACACGGAAAAGTCATATTAGTGAGCTTTGTTTGAAACTATCAAAAACAGTAGGTATCTTGCCAAAAGGGAGACATTTTGTCAACAAACCTATTCTTGTCATGCTTTAGTACTGTCTTATCTATCCTTTTCCCACTTGTGGCATCCGTGTCTGGGGTTTACCTTTCTCTCATTTTTAACACAATTATTTATTATCCAAAGAAAATGAACAGAATAATATCTTTCTCTGAACCAAAATTCCATTCTGAGCCTCTGTTCAAATCCCTCAATCTACTTAAGCTCGATGATTCTTTCTTTTATTTATCAGTGGTCACATAGACTGTTACCCCCCCCCCCCCCTGTTTCAGTGAATATTTCAAATTTACATCCTCTGTTCATTCCTATTCAAACGAGGCAATCATGCAATAGAAATCTTTATGTAGCCTCATTTAATACCACCCATTATTATATGACTCTGTCTCACAAGGACTGGGAACTACCAAATTCATGAATTTGATTGGCTAAAATGGATATTGACCGCGGTCTAGATTTTCCCATCTAGACCGGCAGCTAGACCAGTAATGTTTTGAAGCGAAAAAGTTGCAAACTAAAATGCAAAATCATTGACTGTTTTCATCTAAGATCTAAGAATATTTATTTCTGCAAGCGCCAAAAAATTGATGACGAAAAAGTAAACAGGATGAGCAAACTTTGGAGGAATTAAATTCGGCTCATCACCGTTTGCAAGCAAAATGTCAGTTAGCACAAACCAGTTACGTTAAACGAATTAAATTGTTCTTGTTTTTGCCATATAATCAACAGTCATCTTATTAACCGAGCTAAGTCGGTCTGAATGGGAGAATCTTGACCTCGGTTGTGTGTACAGACCTCACTGCATTCGGTCTGTACTTACGACCTTGGTCAACATTCTCCCATACAGACCTCCTGCTCGTTAATAAGAGCTAAATATGGCCTACGTTCCCTAAAATTGACTGGTCCTCGCATTTGGAATTCCTTGCCTACAAGTATAACTAATTCAAATTCTCTTGGAATATTTTGCAAAACCTTGAAGAACTATGCTTAATTGTTATTCTATTTTACTGTCTACCTAAGTGCATGAAGAAATACTTTTTGTAAAAAATAATCTATTCTTAATTCTGTCTGTAACTGTATTTTATTGACATCCACTAGATTAGCCTTTGCCATTTGGATGATCCCGACTCACTCCCCCATTTTATTGTTACAAATAATTACTGTATTTTTTATTTAATCAGTGTCTTCTTCTTTTATTGCGAATTTTACGCTTCCCCAGTTATTTCGAAACCCTGCTATCTCGAACTTTTTTCCATTTCCCTTGGAACTTCAAAATAGTGGGGTTCAACTGTACTTCCATCCGATACAGTGAAATTTTCGCCCAGTATGAAGGGTTTGGGAACAGAGTTACATTTTCACAAGGCAACTTAAGATGGCATGAGAAGGTTTTCTCCTAGGTTGCTCATCAGGCGCCGGATCAAGTCATTTTGTCGCGAAATTTTTGTTGATTAGATGTATAGATGCCACGATGGGTTTGAGAACAGAATTACGTTTTACACAAGGCAGAAATGTTTTAACAGCAGACGACAGTTTTGTCTTTCTGCGGTAAGCGGAATAATCAACAAGGTAAACCAACAATAATTCGAAGATTAAAACTTGTGCCGCGAAATGAGGCAACATGTTATCATTAGGCAGCTGATTAGGCACCTTATTTCAGTGGTAGCATTACAAAGCGGTTCTGCGAAAGGTCAAATTTTACACTGCGCTTGTAATTCACTGAGTTTTCATTTGAATTTTGCTTTTGCATGGATTTACAAATCATGCATTTGTTTTGAACTGAAGTCGTGCTTTGTTCACCACAACAAAGCATCACAAAAGGAATATTGGTTATGAATAACAAAGGCTAACGCATTGGCAAAAACGCGTGGTCATTTTGCGTTGGCAATAACGCGTTGGCCATTTTAACGCGTTAGGGGTTCATTTAGTACACACGTTTTAGGTTTGCGTAGTTCTGAGCGGTACTGTAAATGCCTCTATTGTGATATCTTGGGGTGTAAGGTCTTAAACTAGCATTTTTCATTGAAGTAATAACCCTCGGTCTGCCACGTGCTTGAGGACGTTGCAACCGAATTGTTTTTGATCAATGCGTGTTCCTCTGGTAACTTTGAAAATGTGAAGTGATTCCTTGCCAAAATGTGGAAGTATATTTCCGGAGTTCCAAAGGGCATTAAAGAGGAAAACAAAGAAAAAAAACCTGAAAGCTGCCAGTGATTCAAAGGAGTACGAGAAGAACAGGACAAGGAAGTTTTCGGCAAAATGGCAAGTTGGCCGACTGTGGCTACAGCATGATCACGATAAGGGAATGATTTGGGGGGGGGGGGGGGGGTGTGGGGGGGGTAAACTTTTGGGCGATTGAAAACTAATCCGGGCGAGTGCATTTTGACGATTACTTGCCCGAATGGTGAGTGCTCTCAAAATTAAGTGTTCAACCCTGTGTTTACTTCCTGGTTATAGTCCATAATTATGACATTTCTAGGCTTTTGTAGTATACATTGGGGATGTTTTCAGCCTTATATTATTAATCACCATGGAAGAAGTGGCAAGCAAATATCGGCTTTTGTAACATGCCTCATTTGGGAACCTTCCTAGACGTTATAATCATTATCAGATAAGTGAAAGTGCAATTGTGACCTAAATGTATTTTAACTGTTTAGAGTTCAGTGCTTTGGGGCTGATACTTGTGATATATTTGTAACTGATGACTGATACTTGTAAACTGTAAAGTTATTTGATGTCAAATAATAGGAATTGCTGATACAGAGATGTCCTTATCTTTGAAAAGTTTTTGTGGGTAATGTTTTCTTGCAAAAGGCTGGCCTTAATCATGACTGGAAAAGTCCAAGCTTAAGGTACAAATCATGAGGTACTCCAAATAAATTTGGATGACATTTAACCTGAACGTACACTTTGACACTTGTATAATGAGCTGTCATATCACAAAGTTGCACAAAAGGACTTGTATGAGAAATGTGTTATTGTTAATAGCTCTCATGAAAAGTTTGTCTATAATATTTATAGAGGATTTAATTATTGCAAAAAAAACTTATGGGACACTACATTCTTACAAGCTTCTAGAGCTTTTGATAACTGCAGATTAAGACAAAGTTTTTTCCTACAAATTTTTGGTTCAATCTGAGACATTTGAACACTTGCATGATAAACTGGACCGGTATAATAACTACATTAATGTTATTGGTTGTCGCACCAAAATAGGTTTTTCTACTCCCCAGTCTCTTAAGAATTCAATAACCCCAGATAAGTAAACTTTTCAATGCAGCTGGAATTTTCCTCACAAGCAAAGCTAGGTTACCCACATACTGTATTGATAAGCATATAACTATACTTCAACTGACCAAGCCATTCATAGGCGGCCGTGGATTTGCAACCCTTGCAGACCACTGACTTAAATTGTTACATGTTCGGAATAAAAGAGTAATACCACATAATTTACATAGAGATTAACCACTGAAGGTCTACAGTGACCTTAAATCAATATTCAAGGTAGAAGAAGTTGAAAAGAAAAATCTCCAAAGACATGAAGTGCCCATTTCACAACATTGTAATGAGACTGCATAGAAATCTTACCCAGGGCAGTGAGGATAGTACCATGTATACAAACCAATCAGATCGAACCTGAAACAGCAATAAGTAACTGTTGTGAATCTGTGAACAATGTTTTTAGTAGTTCATAGTAGAAA
The DNA here is from genome assembly GCA_019787425.1 of Platygyra sinensis. Lineage (NCBI taxonomy): Eukaryota > Metazoa > Cnidaria > Anthozoa > Scleractinia > Merulinidae > Platygyra > Platygyra sinensis. Next base: position 15,287 of record JAHPZR010023865.1, read on the forward strand.
CTTAATGTATAGTCATTATTATCAGTAAATTTGGAGAGAGTAGCCTAATGGTTTGCTCAATCAATTGAATCAAAGCCCTGGCCAGCTGTTAGTGTTAAAAGAAATGTTTGGCAATTAAGACAATTATTTTACTGCATACTAGATGTTTAAATGGATACTAGCAGGTTTAAAGTGCCTATGAAATAAACTTTTTACCCCTTTTAATTCCAGAAAATCAAAATTTAAGCTCTGGTCTGGCACGCAAAATAATTTTTCTATCCCTCCAAAGTTGGCAAAAAATACAATTGTCATTTTCCAAGGCCTGGGATTAGTGACGTCATAAGGTGTGTAAGGTTTGATCGCTTTACTTCGAGTCAGTGTATTTCCTACAAAATTAGCACTAACTGAGCCATCTTTTTGGCGGTTTTATTCAGTGGAAAAAGTCCTCAGATGATGAATTATTCAGTATACGTCATCTTTGTGTGATGTTGAGTCACTGCAGTTAGCAGTAAAAGGGGAGGGCTCTTTTAATTCGATTCTTCAGCGCTATCGAGTTGGGTCGTGGTAGAAGGAGACATGACAGAGGAAGATGAGGAAGGCAAAGATGGAATACGCTTTGCGACCGTAGAATCTCGTTTCTAAAACAAGGAAACAGTCTTTAGCTGGTAAACTATAAATCTGTCATGCCTTCAATGTAAGAAAATGATGAAAGGGCTGTTCGCTTTGGCAAAATATTTAACCTGATTTAACCACTTGGGTCGCAATTGTGTTGCAAATCTCACACACATGCTGCAAGCATCAAGTTTCAACCAATTGCATGTTCTAGTTGCTTCAAACAGAATTTTCTTTTTTTGCTTGGAGGGGAGAAAATGGCCAGTTCTCATTATTTTATTAAATCCATTGCCAGTTCTCATTGCATTAAAGATACTCCAGGAGATACTCTCATTCACCTGCTCGTTCATGATAAATACTCGCCGGGCCGTTGGGTGTCTCAAAAACTCAGACTGAACAGTTAAAACAATTCGTGTTTACCACGGATTGCTTCAGGTCATCTTGTTTACTGTTTGTCGATACAATGTCCTATATGCGAATGTATCTGGTTCTGCAACGTGACTCCCGATTTGTATCGTGAAACTGTCATGCAACACACAATCATGCTAACCGAACGGCTTGGTTCGAATGGCTTCTAAATCCTCTTCAGTGATAAATTAGGTTTATAGTTATAAGGCAACCCAAACATGATTCGAACACAGTATACTATTTTCGTGATCTTACCTATATGGGCTGATTTCTTCGCTTTCTCTCTCCCTCCCTCAGCAGATTCTGCCCATATCAACATTAGAAGGGATGGCGAAGTGGTGAGAGTGATCACCTCCCACCAATGTATCCCGGGTTCAATTCCCGGACCCGGCATCATAACGTGGGTTGAGTTTGTTGTTGGTTCTCTTCTTTGCTCCGAGAGGTTTTTCTCTGTGTACTCCAGTTTTCCCCTCTCCTCAAAAACCAACATTTCCAAATTCTAATTTGATCTGGATTATTGTCAAGCACTTATCGTGAGCCTCTGGCTCAGGTGATCGCGCAAGCAATCCCTGTTTTTGACATTAAATTTACATTTTTACATTTACATTATCTCGACGAATGGTAAACAACTCTTGAAGCAACCCAAGGCAAACACAAATTTGTTACATTTTTCGAGTTTGAGTTTTCATAAAAGCTCATTCTATCGCATTCTTGCATTAGGATTATCGTGCTGACATGTCCTGATAACATTAATTTTATATAAAGTCTGCAAGAAATCATCAGCAAAAATCATGCTTGCTTGCAAAATCACACAAATCACAATGATGCTAGGCCGATATTATTTCCATCCACATCTTCGCTCCCTTTCAGTTCCTGTTCATGTGAAGATGCAAGAGTACCACAACTGAATCTTAATTTAGACATCTCCATTGCAGAGGATCTCTACTGTCAAAAAGCCGTGGATAGCAACATTGTTCGAAATGGAGGGAACATAACACGGATGCATTCGTCGCTTGGCAGTTGGGCCAGTGTATCCGAACAAATCACGAACAATGTGCTCGTCTGACTTCGTCTTTCCGAAATATAAGCAAGACAGTACCTTCTGTGTAAGTGGTGTTTTGCAGCTCCCTATAACAGGCCTTCCAGTAACGAAAAACTTCCCACTCCTTCCCTTGTTCCTCTCAGATGCCATGATGGCTTGAAGGTTTTACACACCTTAGGATGTCAACTGTACTAATTTGCATATTTTGACCGCGCACAGAATGTCGCACATTTTGACTCCAATTGATCAACTTCGAAGCTAGAGAAGAAATCTGTACACGATTGTCCGAAGCCCAGACTCAAAAATTGCAAATCAGAGGATGATAGACTTCGATATTTTAGAATAAAAAAGTAGACAAAAACTTCATTTCATAGGCACTTAATGCTGTAAAGTAGCCAATCCAGGAGCTAGAGGCCTCTCACTATAGTGCAGACTTTAATTGTCAATAAATATGCAGCAATGAGACCATGCATTATTATAATGGCACATTTAGTGAATTGAATAACGTTCTTTCTGCTCTATTATTCTACACTTTGGATAAGCCCACAGGAAAACTGTTTGTCATTTAAAACATCAACTATCATGCCAGAGCTGTTTGCCATATTAAAAACTTATAGAGTACTGAGTACCTGTGTTATGGTTTCCTCCAAGGTAGCAGCCAGAAGCTTATCATAAAACTCTAAAAGTGCACTAGGCATGAGAACACGACAGTTCACCAGATCAGCAAGAAACCGCACCTACCAAATAAAAGTTACATGTAGACTAAACAGAGAGTTACATTTACTGTCAGAAATTAAAGTGCTATTTTGACAAAATTTTCGTCTTTCCAATCCAAGCCATTTTAGAGCATAAACTAGTTTAACTATATGGTACAAAATGCTGCCAAAGGGAAGGAGGATTATATGTAAGGAGTGTCAATGCAGAGCTGGGTTGTTTCCATACAGTAACAGTTACAGACTGATTTATTAACTTCTCAGATTACAACACTAATTCTAGCAGTAGCAAAGTTTTAAAAATATGCAAACTAGCCAAGTGATGATGTCATGAACTCAACCAAATGTTGACCAAACATGATGACGAAAGATATCTCAGCCAGTTTGTACCAGAAATGTTTGGTTCTTTGCATTACAATAATTATTCTACTAACAAAATGTACTCTATAATATGAAAGTAAATCTAGCTCAATCCCGGTGACCAGTCTCTTTGGTGCATCATGCAAGGTTTCTGGTAGAAAAATAATGGTGTACCACGGAAATGACAAGTATTTTATTATTAAAACAACTCATCAAAAACTTTCAGTGTTCCTGGGTGTTGCTGGAAAATGTTTTTCATTTAAATGAAGACATTTTCATCCGACTGAAACTATTATTTTTCATTCACTCTGTTACGCAAAATTGTTGCGCAACTTGCATATTTAATTAGTCTTGTCACGGTGACTAAGCAATTTATTTTAGTCGTTTACATCTGCTGCTGTAAATAGTTTTACATTGTAATGTTACTTTGTTTAGTATAGCTGGAAAGTTCTAGAAGCTTATGCCGTAAAGTATGTAAGCGAATTGGTGTAGTTTTTAGGTGGTTTTTTCCCAGGAGTGTTTAGAGAGGATTACCTCGTGAGTCAGTAGTGTTTACTGAAGTGTGACGAAGGTCGCATGTAAAGTGACAACAGAAGTTGTGTTTGTTAAAGTGTAACAGAGAGGTTACGTGGATATCTAGCAGAGGCTGTGTTTATACAAGAGTGACAGAAGTCCAAGTGTAGTCACAAGCCAATTACTTTTTGATTGCCATTGTCAGAATTTTCATTTGTGCAGGCACAATGGAATCCTCACTTTACAACCAAACTACTTTAATTTACAACCAAATGGTCTTTCCTTTGCTTTTATTCCACGTCAGACGGAGCGAGTGAGCCGGCAATGTTATTCCCGAGATGATAGTCCACAATGTTTTGCTTTGATGTTATCTTGATCTGTTTATAGACTGCTTGGCCCGGGGGGAGGTACTTCCTTATGAAAGGCTAATGGGGATATGCCGCCGGATGGGATCGCATTTTCACGACTGGAGTGACTATCATGGGGTCCCATTTTCAATGGAGTTACTAGAATGGGGTCGCACATTTTCTGATTTCAGGGGTAAAACAGTTCTTTGTATTTATACAGCTAGCAAACATACCAGAATGTTTGCTCTGTGAGTGAAAATGTTAAGTGTTTTTTATTCAATATAAGATATATACTTAATTAGTAGAATTCTACTAGTATACTAATGCAAATACTGCAATTTGATTGGCTGAGCTACTCGTATGCTATCAGCCATTAGAGTACAGTGGCTGCCGGTCATCCATGAAATGCGATGTTTTTATAGTTTCCGAAGTTTCGGAAGGAATTTTAGATGTAAACGGGTAATATTATTAAATTCGTGAGAAGACTGAAAGAAGCACATTTACGGTTTCATGACTTTAAAAACTTGAAAATTTTGAAAAAGCGGGTACCTGCATAAACAACTGCAAATTTGCCAAGGACAGTTCGATACGTGCAACTTTGTTTAAGGGTAAAGTTCAATAATGCCTGGGAAAATCACTGGAAATTAAACCGTTGTTTACGTTAGTTTCAGTTAGAATTCTACTAAAACAATTAGATTATTCGCTCTCGATTTCTATGAGGCAATAGTTGATTCGGCCTTTGGCTTCATCAACTATCACCTCATAGAAATCTCGAGCTCATAATCTAATTGTTAAATAGAAAGTGACTAAGTTGGGATCGCAAAAAATACATATTAATTGCCTAACAGTGACTAAGATGGAGCCTACAATGGGCCACAGAATAGACCATAATAGGGTAGATGCTCTGAGAGGCCAGCTGCAAATACCCAGCAAAAATTAACCCACCTCCTCCGAGTTGCTTGGCAGCAGTTACGACCCAAATAACAGCTGCTTAAGACACTGGGCTTGTCATGCATTCCTCCAACTGTAATTGGTCCCTTTGAATTACAGTTTTAGCGTGACTGCAAGGTGTGACTTCATTGGAAAAACCGTAAAATTAATTGGACAGAAGAATCCGAAAAACCGCCATTATTGTCGACACAAACTGAAAACCAAAGGCTAAATTGGAGAAAACCCGCAAACCGCACGAAATACCACAACCGAAAAACTGCAGCTTTTAAGAGCGGAAACCGAAAAACTGAAACCAAAAAATTGGCCAAATCCGCAAAACTGAAAATCCCAACGCCCCCCTCTTTAACTTTCAAGTTTTTAATGTTTTTCGAGATAAAAATAACTTATTATTAATATTGCTGGTTTTCAGTGTCACCCCATTCAAACTAGATCAAAATAAAAATCAAACCGTTCAATAGATAAAGTCCAGAATCTGGGACAAGAAAGAAGGTAAATATGTAAGGACCCTTGCCAAGATTCAGGTCACAGCAATTTTTCTTAAGGAAGATCTGTGGAGAAATTTCTTACCCAAATTGATGGAGATCTGTATGGAGATGCCATTATGGTGCCCATCCAGATGGGCACCAACATGGCGGCCAGAAATCAACATAAAGATCTGTCACTGAGTTTTGCTACAAAAACGTGAATTTGTGACCCTACTTGGGAAAACCGGGTTTAACAAAGATGGTGTTGCAATCCATTTTCGATGCATTTTAAATGCGTTGATAACGCATTACAATTTGTTAATAATGGTTCTAAATGCACTTGTAATGTTACTCAGTCCATTGCAAAAACGTTGAAAATGTTCAACAAATGTTTAAGAATGGATGAAAAATGTTTCTCAACATGTTGGCAACTTTGTCAACGTTTGATCCAAAGGATGTTTTGCCCCATTGCAACAAAGCTGACCACACACTGTCAATACTACAGTGGCCCAAAAGGGTCAATCACAAATCAGTTTCCCAAAACACAAATCAATTTTCCAAAACACAAAGCAATTTCCTAAAACACAAATCAGTTTACCAAAACGCACAAAAATTTTGTAAAACACAAATCAATTTCCCAAAACACAAATCAGTTTACCAAAACGCAAAACAATTTCTCAAAACGCAAACCAATTTCCAAAACACAAATCAGTTTACCAAAACACAAATCAATTTCTCAAAACACAAACCAATTTCGTCAAAACACAAATCACAAGACTGGGCACTTGCTCTGTTATTATTAGAGAGTCTGGGAGGCGTGGTGGCCTCATGGTTAGTGCGCTCATCTCCGGATCGAGCGGTCCGGGTTCGAGCCCTGGCCGGGGACATTGTGTTGTGTTCTTGGGCAAGACACTTTACTCTCACAGTGCCCCTCTCCACCCAGGTGTATAAATGGGTACCGGCGAATTTAATGCTGGGGGGTAACCCTGCGATGGACTAGCATCCCATCCAGTGGGGAGTAGAAATACTCTCAGTCTCTTCATGCTAAGGAAACCGGGATAAGCTCCGGCCTGATGGGCCACTTGGCTCGTATGCAGACTTTACCCTGGAAATGACTCATTCCCGGGATTTTCTGTGTCCAACATGTCGACTTGTAATATGCTGTAGATGTTCGAAGGAGCAACTTCAGAATACCCAGCCACAACAGTGGGTCTGAAGTATTAAAGGAATATTTCTATTGCTCACAATATGAAACAAAGTTGGACATTGCTGTGCCATCTCCTCGACAACTGCTGTCCTCCGGAAATGTAATGGAAAAGGAAGCTGTAGCGGCTTACTTTAACAGTGAATTCAGTTACAACGCTATTCTTTGCTTTCGTGAGAAGTATCATGACATGTTGATGTCGTTGCCAACGCTTAAAAGGAGGCTATCTCAATAAAATCTCAAAAGAAACAAAACAGACACTTGTATGACATGGAGAGATTGATTTGAAACAAGCTGGATGGCCCTAGCATCATTTCTGGTTACAGAGGGATGTGGCATACGTTGCGGGTGAAGTACGGCTTGTATATTCCAAGGGCGCAGGTGGCATCCCTTTCACGAAGATTATGCACTTATCAATCCCGACCCCCACCCACCCACCCCAGGCCAAGGTGGGGAATTGACTTGACATCATTACAAATCTTAACAGAACCCCACCCTACTGGGGCATACTGACTGGTAAAACCCCCACCTTGGTGGGGAAACCTAGTTGTTCCTTGACTGACTATTAACATTTAGCACAAATTTTCTACTTCTTTAGTATACAAATTTAGCTAAAGCAAAAGCCAAATAATTAGGATAATAGACCAAAACATAGATATAATACAGGTATGTCAAGGATACCTGTATGCATCACAGAGCCAAAGTACAGGATGGGCAGAACCACTGCCCAACCATAATCACAGTTTTATGCACACAATACAGAAATGTTTAGAGCTCATTTAAAAGCTCATACAAGGCTTTTAGCCTTTTCCCTTACTGGGGAAACTCCAACACATAAACAGATTGCCATCCAAAACATTTATATGCGTTCTACTAGCCGTTTAGGCGAAATATGCAGTTCGCCTTCTAACAAACACAAGTTCAACTTTACGACCACTTGGATCGAAAATGCTGACACGCAATTGGCTTACATAACTTTTATAAAGGCTTAACAGGAGCAATACAAACTTGATCCTAAGCCGCAAAAATTAGAATACAAAAAGGTCACCAAACCGTCTTTTCAACGGGAACGGAATTGAGAAAATGTCTCTACCTTTCCCTCGAGCTACCTAGAAGACATGCTTGTAAGAGCAAAATTTTACTACAATTTGAAGGCTTTGATAATGCGACGCAACCACAAAAAAACACATTGGGAGTCTGTGCAGCCTGTCTTTGCTTTTCCTTTCGACCTTTTATTTTATACCATGCAAGAACCCTGTGTAGCAAGACAAAATGTGGGAAATTGATGTTATATTAAAATAGACTGCATAAAATAGTTCCTAGGAGCTATATTTTATATTTTGGACCCTAAAGAATGAGGAAGTATAGAACTTAAGAAATCACATGGTTTTATTAAATAAACACTAGAAGTAGAAGAGCGTGAATTTGCATTGTGTGAGAAGTTCTGATTCAAAACAATAACATTTTCCAGCAAATAAACCATGAAAGCTGAAGGCAAAATCCCAAAGGAGTAATCTAAATGATGAAATAAAAGGAAAAATAATCAGGAAACCTCCCTTTCAAAACCAGATGTCGAAACAAAACTGCAAAGCGCAGCCCATCAAAATCCAGTGAGCGACACCAGTGACAGCGTGATCAAATCACCGAGAGAAAACTAGGCACGAGTCCAATCCCAACCTCGCTCCCAGACTTCAATGAATGTGTAAAGCAAATCCTGAGAAATCCCCCACCCCCACAGGCAAACTGTGCCTTCAAATACCATAAAAATCCCTCACATTCCTCCACCTTGGCCTGGGGTGGGGGGGGGGGGGGGGGCGGGATTTCAATTGATAAGTGCATTAGACCTGGCTGGAGTCGCAGAGCAAAAAAGGCACAAGTTGAAGGAAGAAAGTACAACTCACCTGGACCAAATAACTACTGGCATGTGGATGGGAATGATAAGCTAAAACCTTTTGGCTTCCCATTTCATGGCACTGTTGATGGCTACAGGGTATTGTGGGTTGATGTTGACACCACTAACAATGATCAAAAGGTCATGGCCAGGTATTTTGTAGACTGTGTTGAGGAGGTCAGGGGTTGAACTTGATTAGTGAGAACTGATTGCGAAACAGAGAATGTAGTAATTACAGGTGTACAGAGCTTCCTAAGAGCAGAGTGCAATAATGATTTAGCTCGTGAAAGAGCACACCATTATAGTCCTTCAACTGGAAACCAGAAGCAATTATAACATTCATCTTAGTTAATATATTTCAAACATTTACCAGGCTCAAGAGAATTACTAAAAGTATATCTCGCAAAACTTGCTAGGTGATTGTGATTTCCCCTACAGAAAGAAACTAAAACCTTTACATCTAACACTTTGCAAGTTCTATTTATTTAATGGTTATTTTTATTTTTTTAAGTACAAATATATACATATTATTAGCATCAACAAAGCTGGACAAATTAATGAAAAGTCATTCAAATATAGTTTTGATTACCATCAATCTGGCTCTGTCAAATTGAGCAGCAATCAGCACTTCCTTGAGATTTTCTAGAATCATGTCTAAAAACTAGAAAAAAAGCTTCTGTCAATAAATTGCTTGAAGTGTTTGGTACAAATACATGGTAATCAGCATGCATGTGCACATGTACATGATGATGACCTCTGCTTATATACATTGTGTTCTTCTAAATGCTGGATACTTTACATTATCAGACCTTTTTTTTGTAACATTAGTAACTGTAATAAAAATGATAGCAAAAACTAACATTGATCAATGATGTTTGAAACATTAGTCTTGAGTCAAACATTTCAAGTTGATTATTGAAGGCATAAATTTTTAATACTGACCATAACCCTAACCCAAACAAACTGAGAAAAACATTGGACTCCAAGACAAAAATTGGTATTTAAGAACCCAGTGCATGTAATTCAATAATAAGCACTTAATGTCTGGCCACAAGGGAAACAGTGAGTTTTGTTTCCCTGAGACCCTCAATGTTCCCCAAGGCGAAGCCGAGTGGAACATTGAGGTCGAGGGGAAACAAAACTCGCTGTTTCCTGAGGGGCCAGTTATTAAGTGTTTTGTTACACCTCCCGACTCAAAAATAGAAAAAAAACTCCAAAAAAGTGATATGCTTAATGCCATTGCATACACTAACTGCGCCTCCAAAATTGAACGGCTGCCAAAACCAACCTGTCCTATCGAAAAATCATGATAACAGTCTTTTTCTTTGTAGCTAACAAAAAATATAGACTGTACTTAAGTTCCTTTGGCTTTTTCTAATGCTTAACTCAGCATTCTGAGTTTGATTTGATCAGGAACAGCATATTTTGTTGTCAATTACACAAATACTTTCCTACCTCGTGACTGCGATCGAAGAGCAAGTTGACGAACGTGGGCCACCCATTTTTGGCACCAAACCAAAAGCTTGGAGACACAAAACGTTCATATTTTCCCGTTTGTTAATCTGCATGATCTATGTTTTTGCAACTATAAATCCCTTTTCTTGAATAATGAATGCCGTCCCTAATAAGAAACGTTGTCCTACTTCAATGGCTTTTTAACATCAGGCCGACTGGTACACAAATTTCTTGCGGTTTCATGATGCACAACCTGATCACATGCGAGTCCAAAGTTCAAGTTGTTTCCCTAGGGAGTTGGTGAGTTTTATTCGCCCTAGGGAGTTAGTGAGTTTTAACCCATGGCACGTGATGCGTTCTCCTCCAATCGGAAAACATATTTGAGTTGGGAGGTATAACAATCAAAATTAAACGTAATGCAAAAAAAAATGTATTGAAAAGACAATCATCTTCAAAAAGAAAATGACAAAGCAAAAGAGATGTTTGAAAAATACCCCAACAACTTCAATGCAAACTGTTCTTCAGGAATTATAATTCTAAAAAAAAAAGCTAGAAACATTTTGAGAAGAAAAAGTCAAAGGTTTCATTATTCAAGATTACTGATCCACTGTCATGACCATGGTAAATATTTAAATTCTTAACCCAGTTAATGGAAAACGCCTAGTGATAAAACAAATACAGTAATAGGCCACTTTGGATATATTAAAATTCAGCTTGACAGTAAGGCCTAGAGGCAGGGTTGGACACTTAATTTTGAGAGCACTCGCCATTCGGGCGAGTGACCCTCAAAATGCACTCGCCCGGACCAGTTTTCACTCGCTCAAAAATTTACCCCCCCCCCCCCTCCCCTTCCAACCCCCGCGTCTTTCCAACCATTTTAGTCATCTTTTATTCCTTGGACTGATCACAGGTAGCTTTCGGGGCTTTTCCTTCCTTTTTCTCTTCGACTACTTTGGAGACTCTTGAAATATATATCCACATTTTTTATTTTGTACGCGATCAGTTTACGGGAGAACACGCAATGATCAGAAAGCTGGGAAAGTACGGAAAACAATTCGCTTGCAACGTCATCAAGCACTATGGCAGACCGAGGATTATTTCCTCAATGAAAGATTCTATTTAAAGACCTTAAATCCCAAGGAAACACAATGGAAGCACTTACTTTATATTTCAAGTAGATTTTTTATTGATGAATCTTCGTGAAATCCCTCAGGAGCGGTCTCTATTTTCGGCGCCATATCTACCTGATCACGGATGGCTCGATAGTGACCAGCAGTATTACTTTGTACAAGTAGATGCGATATGTAATTATCACTAGAGGGAAGCCATATTGTTTAGCCGAATGTAGTATGTCACTTGCCTTTCTGAATACAAAACTTTGTAAAATAGAAATGGTAAGTTTATGTTTGGGAATTTTCTTGCCAAAATGGAGTGTAAAAACATTATTTTGATATTTAAATAATTTCTGACAAAAATTGCACTCGCCAAATGGGCAAGTGATCGAGAATTTGCACTCGCCCAACACTTTTCACACTCGCCTGGGCGAGCGGGCGAGTGCTTATGTCCGACACTGCCTAGAGGACATAAACAAAATAAATGAATAAACATGGTCATTCAATTTCCTTTCTTCGTGTCCTCTAAGCCTTGCTGTCATGCTGAATTTTAACATGTCGAAAGTGGTCTATTGACAATCAGCACTTGGTTAGAGTGTTATCATTCCAGTGTTAAAGGGAAGGCTCCAGCCTCCTAAGCCATCAAAATAGCATACTTTGCACTGATAAGGAAATTTACCTCCTCTCCACATCCATAGTTCTTTGCATTCAAAAGTCCTACTAGTGTGCTGTAAACAGTTGTTTTCTCTGGTAGATTTGCAGCACTGAAAAAAGAATTACAGAACATAATTTGTACAATAAGTAATTTCATAAATAAAAATAAAACTTAATTTTTTAACTGTTGTTTGATTGGTTCAAAATGGAAACTGCAAAGTTCTGAAGTTACTGTCAGTAAATTGTAGCAACAAGATTACAGCCTGCCAAGTAATATTGAGAAATACGTTTTGCCACATTACACCTGGACAGATGAAATCTGCATGTACATGTACATGCACACATATGTAATACAGTATCTATTAGACATCACACATTTACATGTAAATTTTGCTGAGGCGAACTAGAAACCAGTTGGAGCTTTTTGCCAAAAACTGGCCAAATTAGCTATAATCTACTCAAAAAGGCATTTCCAACAAGGCAGCACGCCTTTCTTTCCACTAGCACCACGTTTTACAGCAGTTTTGCTCGGACATGCGCAGAAATCAAAATTTCAAGATGGACAGGAAAGTGGCCTACCTACTTCTTTACACTTTTCAGTTTTTTTAATAATTATTTGTTTTTTGCACCTTTCCTTTTTCTCCTTTTCTTATCTTTTTGCTGCAGTGATTAACCTTCTACTGGACTCACTTCTAGTTCAAAGAATTCTAGAAAAGCATCATCAAGACAGGCAAATTTTACTATGGAGCAGCCACCTGTAGTCGCAGGCAATTTTGCTCTGAGTTTTTCACTTAAATTGTGGATATTTCAGGCTCTACTGAGCTGATCACTCTGATCTGGATATCAATGAAAAGATCTTTTCCTGCTGCAGAACTTGAATACAGATGATGCCAATTTTGGTCAACAGTGATGATGACAGACATGAAACAAAGGTCAATGCTTGTAATGGCCAGTTATGACCAGCAAAAGAGTCAGTGGCTTAATATATAAGCAATTATTCCAGTTCAATCCACTTTTAAAATGCTCACAGTTACATTTCCTCACCATGTGCAAATAATCTTGAGAATGCGTTCTTTGTAATTGGGCAAATCAGCTTCTAGCACACTGGCAAGACCTTCCAGATTACTTTCAAGAGATGATGTACTCTATGAGACAAAAAGGAACTTACAACTTACTACTGACAGTATCACAGACAGTCATTATTCAATTTGGTACTAGTGTTGGTTTGGGTACTGGTATGGTATTTTTGAGGAGGTAAACCTTGACACATGTATATGTACTCAATTGTGTCATCACAGTTTGGTTTTAAAATATTCTTACAACAAGAAGATTGAACATTTCTCAGTTTTTCCAATTTTTATCACTTGAAATCTAATAACTTCTACCACTGGTTTCAGAAGGTTCTTTCAACTGGTGAAGCTTTGTGCTGCAAGTGGCAAAGCAGTAATCTTGGTAAAAACCAAGCTCGCATACTTTTTCTCCTACACGTGTGATGAGAGATTCTAGACGGTCTTCAATATCCACAACTTCAGTCGTTCTTCTTCGCTTCCGTGTTCTTCCTTCTGAAGAATTGAAAAGAAATGTTGAAAGTATGTATTGAAAGGAAATGTTACCAGAGTGTCCTATAGTTTGGATTCAAGCAGCATCGATAGATAGCAATATATCCATGTTATCAATTTTGTCTTTAACCCTTGTTTGTTTCGTGTCCTAGATTAGCATAGCATTATTAATAGTGACCACACACATTATTTTATTTGAATGTAAAAGAGAATATAAATAAATATAATAATAATAATAATTATAATAATGCAATAATGATAATAAAATCAACCTTTAATAATAATAGTGATAATAGTGATAATAGTGATAACAATGATAACAATGATAACAATGATAACAATGATAACAATGATAACAATGATAATAATGATAATAATAATAATAATAACAATAAGAAGAAGAAGAAGAAGAAGAAGAAGAAGAAGAAGAAGAAGAAGAAGAAGAAGAAGAATAAAATATTTAACAGATCCATGAGGTGGTTCTTCTTCTTCTTTTTTTAAGGCACTATTTCCCTCAGAGGGGAAAGGATATGATGATGATGATGATGATGATGATGATGATGATGATGATGATGATGATGATGATGATGAAGTGGTTCTTCTCTGTTAAATTACATTATTTACAATTAAAAATAAATTACGTTATTTACAATTAAAATAATAAGACTGATGCGTGAAAATATGGAAAATCCAAACTACAGTACAAATAACTAATCACTCTGTACTCTGCCATGTAAAAAGTTCCTTGAAAGTCTCAAAAAGGTTCTCTAATCTTAACAGTTTATAATAAATTCTGGTATATTGTTATTTATATAATAACCAAATCACTGCGTGCACTCTGATTGGTCAATCAGCTATGGTTTATTGTGCCGGTAAACTCATGGAAAATCCTGCGTCTTCAAGGCTGTGCTCTAAGAAAATTTTCAGGGCGCCCTTCAGGGCCTAACCATGACAAGTAGGTCACCCAGCCTTCCAGGTTGGTTGCCCAAATTGATTAATTAATAAATAATTAATTAATTAGTTAATTAATATTTTATTTCATGGTTTAATTAGCTAATAATTAACCATGAAAATAATTATCATAGAATTTAGCATTTTACCGTTGTTTTATGGCATACGCAGAATCTCAGTGACGATTATTCTTGCCTGCTTACTGACAATACACTAGTTTGACTTCACAGTAAATGTATTTATCACTGTTACAAATTATCAAATTATCAAACTTCAAAGTTTATCTAGCTTTCATTAAAGAAAGTAAGGGTAAATCGGGAAGCCTTCATTATTGCAACTTACTATTTGCAAGAAAGTTAAAATTTTCAGAAAGTAGAAAAAACCATCGATAGGATGTTAAATTAAAACTTGAGTGTATGTTTTTGCGACATCTGGCCGAGGGAACCATTGCTGAAAGACAATCTTTACTAATCTGTGACGTTTTGAAAGAGTAGCGTTGTATACTTTTTACAGTTCCAGGGAATCTGCATAATTGCCAAACAGTTTCATCTTAAATCTCTCTCATTCAATATTCATTTCACCGGACCCGGGTGGAGAAGCGAGTTTTTAAATTTCGCTGTCACGTACTCTTTTTAGCGAACTTGTGATATCATGAAATCCTGTTGTAAATTAACCACATACATAGGTGTTAAAACCGCCCTTAAAAATTTCTTTCAAGACCACGGAAATAGGTTTCGGAACAAAAGGGTTCTTATTTTAAACTTTCGTTTTCACCAAATTTTGATCGAGTGATTACAATTGCGAGCAAGTCGCCAAATATGGTGCTGATAAACATCTTGCATGCCACGGACGAAGCTAATTAAATAAACAAAAATTTGCATAAAGGACAGGGTTTCGTTTAATTAATCACGCACTCCACTGTTGAAACTGTTGAAACACAAAAATGAAACATAAGCATCAACCACTTCAATAGAAAAATTAGATCTTCAACACGTGCTCGTGCAAAAATTGTGCAGTTTCTCACCGGCAAGGACAAATAATTTTTCGTGCTAAATCATGTGGAACAATATTACACTGACGTGACACCTTTGAGCTTGAGCTATTCTTTTTGTTGTCCTGCCGAATTTTTTTCTGTAAATATCATCAAATTAGCAAGTAAAATTATAAAATGTTAGTTACAATCAGTTGCTCGCTTTATCGTGTCGTTCAACGGACAAGAAAGCTTGGCCATGCACTATCACACAGGCTATTGATGCGCTTTCAGCGCTTTTGTTTTTCGGGCTAACGGGAGCGCGGGAACACGAGGAAGTTTCTTTTCGTTTCGTTCCGTTCCGTTCCGTTTCAATATGTTCGCTGGTTTCGTTTCGGGTTTTCACACAAGCCGAAATCTAGGCGCTCGGACGGGCGACCGCTTTTCTTTTTCAGTCTCCCGAGAGCACAGCCTTAGTCTTCTGAATTATTATATAAAAGCAATAGACCACAAGTTTCCATGGGTTATAGGCTCATAAACCACTTGGGATCTACCAACATCCCGCATGGTTTATCAGCCTATAAACCATAGAAACTTGTGGTCTGTTGCTTAATAAAATTACAGCTTTGACACATTATCTTAGAAAGTCACATTTTCAGTCAGGACCACTAATCAAATGGAATTGCTTGAGTGCAGTTCCTTACCACATTCCTGTTTTATTATTTTTAGATAATCTGACCAAGTCTCAGTGTTATGAAAAGCTTTAAGCCATCTAATTTTAAGCACATCCCAAAAGTTCTATGCAGTTCTGACAAAATCAGTGTCTCTGCTTCTTGCTTTCTAGGCTGATATTTGGTGAGATATGTCAGTTTTCTTAGTATTGACAGAGTGGCATAGCAACCACTGCAAATTTAGAAATGCACACAGATACCAAAGGCTAAACTGGTCAGGTCTTGTCTTAAAAAAGAATAAAGATAATCAAGGCCATAGCTAATACGAGGAAGACCTCATGAGTATGACGGATGTGGTGGCCTCGTGGTTAGTGTGCTCGTCTCCACATCAAGCAGTCCAGTTGGAGCCCTGTTGTGCCTCATAAAGATCCACTTTGCACAGTGTTGGATCATGCAAGAAACTTTGGAAATGCAGCCAAAGAAGGTCTCAAGAGAACGACCCACTGGGTGGCGATCTATTTTACAAATCCAAAGTCTTGGTATCCTGTGCCTGAACGTGCCATGTTTCTGTTGGCCATGCCTGTTATACAACCCTTGCTGTACCAATGACACCACAGTGCATGCAAGTTATGAGGGACTGGGCACAAACATTAGGTGCTGTAGTGTGTCAGTGCTCTGTCAGACAAGAGACAATAATGGCAAGAGCTGGAACCCTGCCTTCCTACCTCTACCAGAGAGAAGTGCAACCAGATGAGTCAGTCTCCCTTGAACGCTCCGGGGAACAACGGAGAAACAAAGCCGAAGAAGCAAACGAGGAAGATGGTATACTGGAGTACGATTCAAGCAGTACTGTAACGAAGATTTGGATGACAAGTCATTTTCTACCAATAACAACGAGGCCTTCTTGGATCGAACGAGCGAGTTCAATATTCGAATAATCAATTCATTATTGCATTCTTGAAACGACTAGCGGGTTCAAGTTTCAAATAATCAGTTCATTAATGTAATCTTGAGCGGTACACTTCACTTGGTTTGACTGTAAACAAAATCGCAGTTTCAGCGACGGCACAGAGGGCGACGGCAATAGGTATTGACGACGTTGACATGGACGAAGAAGCCACAAAGAACGGGAAATGCGAAATTTTATACGGAAGCCCTGAAAGTTGGCTGTCGAAGGAATGGAGGAAACAACTTCAAGAAGGTCAGCTGGGAATGCAAACCGTAGCCATAGCTATCGATGAAGTTCATTCGATCACGGAATGGTAAACCACAAGCCGGCGATCATGTTACGGGCCGCTGTAGGCGGTCTAAAAGGGGGCGGAACGACCGTTTGTTAAGTTTGCCCATAGGCGTTCCCACCTGCACTTTTCTTTATTTTTTCGCGCGCCGCTGATTATCGTGCTGCTCCCAACTCACTGAACGCCTGGAAGAGGCTACCGACGATGTTGGTGGAATTCCGTTGTTCGATCGCAAGGCAACCTTTTTGCTTGGAACAGTTTCACGTTTTGGAAGAACTGTTCGCTTCAATAGCAGAATTATAGTTTTGTAACTTTGTGGCTTCACACAGCAACAAACGGGTCTAATTATAAACGATACTTTTAATCTATAAGTCGGTTCACTGAAGACCCTTGCACACAATCCTGAGCACATGTCCTTTCTGGCATCCTATTGGACAACAACTATCACGTGACGTTACACCCTTCCTTTTGTGAAGAAAAATGGAAAAGAACTTCAACTACAACAAAGATACTAGTAATGGTCTTAAAAATTTCCTTCTAAGTAATAGACACAACAATGCATTAGCAAACTATGAGCCCAGTAAATGTCAGCAAGATGGGCAAAAGTTCAAAGTTCCTGAGTTGCCACAAAACCAATGTCTCTTATTAAAGCTAGATCATCTTAAAGTCCTTGAAATGAGCAGGTAACTTAATCTGACGTCCGCTTCTAGTTGCTGCGGCTACTCCTGCAGGTGGATCTTCCACAGGTGCTGGTGCTGGTACTGTGGGACTCGAAGGTGGAGTAGAGAGGTTTGCTGACACTTGTTGGGGTGGTTGTATGGGTGGCTCCTCAGATTCCTTTACTGTTTCTTCTGCTGGTGGTGTTGATGTGTTGTTGTTGATGTATGAATAGTTTTTTAACCCCTTCCCTGCCACATCCAATGGCCAATAATGTTGTCTAGCAACCGGCGGCCATATTGGATTTTTGCTAAAAATTTGAAAAACCATCTAAAGCACAATGTTATCTCTATTTACAGTCTCATATAATAAATAAAAGTCATTGAAACACTGTCTGGCATTTTGTGTAATATACTGATTGCTACTTGGTGTGCCCGTCCACGACCACCTCCACGGCCACCTCCTTGTGCAGGTCTGGGTGTATTTTCTTGAGCGTCATTTTCGCTCAGTTCGTCGCTTTCATCACTTTCAGATGATTCTGTGCTCTCTGAAAGAACTTCCTCTGTGTTGCTTTCATCAGAACTACTCTGGCCATCAAAATCCGAGTCTGGATCGGCAAATATTTCAGCTAGAACTTCTTCACTCGTATAGCTACAATGAGACGCCATTTTGTTTTGACTTGAAGTACACCTGAAGCATTTTGGGCACTGAACCCCCGGTAAACCAGTCAGCGGTTATGTATATGAGAGGAGAATGCTTCGTGACTACCATAATAGAGTTTCTCTCTATTTTCTGAACGACCGAGCCGTGATACAAGTCTTTTATTTCAAGACGTATATATACGTCTCGGGTCGTTTAGGTCACGCAAATGATGACGTATATATACGTCCATGGCAGGGAAGGGGTTAATATGATGTATTTTAGTTTTTATATGATGTATATAATGTAAAGCGCATTTGATCATATTCAAATGTTAATTTGCGTGCTATAAGCAATCCATGCAGGGTGGGTTGAAAACATCGTCGATTCGACTCGATTTGATCGAATCGACACTATTCGTTTCTCCTTGTGTTGATTCGTTATACCGGAAGCTGATTTGCGCGAGACTTAAAAAATATAGCGCCTTTGGATTATGCAGGGTGGGTTGAAAATGTTGTCGATTCAACTCAATTCGATTGAATCGACACGAATCATTTCCCCGTGTCGATTCGTTATACTGGAAGTTGATATGCACGGGACTTAGAAAATATAGCGTCTCGGGTCCATGCAGGGTGGGTTGAAAATGTTGTCGATTCGATCGAATCGACACAAATCGTTTCCCCTTGTGTCAATTTGTTATACCGGAAGTCAATTTGTGTGAGACTTAGAAACCAGCTTCTCGGGTCTATGCAGGGTGGGTTGAAAATGTTGTCAATTCGACTCGATTCGATCAAATCGACACAAATCGTTTCCCCTTGTGTCGATTTGTTATACCGGAAGTCGATTTGTGCGAGACTTAGAAAATATAGCGCCATTGGATTATGCAGGGTGGGTTGAAAATGTTGTCGATTCGACTCGATTCGATCGAATCGACACGAATTGTTTCCATCTGTCGCGATTTGTCATACTGGAAGTCAATTTGCGCGAGACTTAGAAAATTTAGCTTCCCAGGTCCATTCATGGTGGGTTGAAAATGTTCTCGATTTGACTCGAATCGATCGAATCGACACGAATCGTTGCCCTTGTGTCGATTCGTTATACCGGAAATTGGTTTGTGCGAGACTTCGCAAATATAGCGTCTTTGCATTATGCAGGGTGGGTTGAAAATGTTGTCGATTCAACTCGATTCCATTGAATCGACACGAATTGTTTCCATTTGTCGCGATTTGTCATACTGGAAGTCAATTTGCGCAAGACTTAGAAAATTTAGCTTCCCAGGTCCATTCATGGTGGGTTGAAAATGTTCTCGATTTGACTCGAATCG
>JAHPZR010023866.1:0-7500 GCA_019787425.1 Platygyra sinensis
GTTTCTACTCTTTATTTAAAACAGATGTAAGCAAATCTCATTATTTAGAACAAATAAAGAACTTAAAACATAGAGGAGCTGTGGCTAAACTACGATCAGGCAATCATAGTCTCAGAATCGAATCGGGACGACACTGTGTACCTAAATTACCTGAATGTCTTAGAATTTGTCAACACTGCCACTCTAACCAAATTGAGAACAAAAATCATTTCTAAGTTCATTGTGATCGTTATAAAACTATTATACAACAAATAGCAAGTGGCATTGTACTTAAATACCCGTCATTTAATCTTTTTAACGATACTGAAAAAACTATATTATCGTTCTTTAATGCTGATTTTTTCATTTGTAAGAAACTAGGTTACTTTATATATGAAGCATTGCATATAAGAGAAACATGTAATTTTATTTAATTTAAAGTGATTAGTGTTGTATTAGTTATTATTTTAGGTAATACCATCTATATATGGGAATACCAATAAATTGTTGTTGTTGACTCGCGTCATTTGACTTTCCTGTCAAAACGTCTGTCAGCGGTCGGAAACAAAAGGATTTCGCAATTCTTTGATTCGGCACTTAAGCTGCGTTGACGTGTCATTGCTCTTGTCGATTCCACGTGGGTTTTTCTGTTGTTGTCGTTTTATATAGTTATATCGTGAAATATGCCTTTGTTTAAAGCGTGGAGCGAAGACAAGCTAAACAAGAAATTCGTAGTGGCTGAAAATTTTGCAGAACTTGTTTCCAAAGGTAAGCGATTCTGTCTCCCTGGAGGGTGGGGGATTTGACCCTCTTTGCAGCTCTAACGGGTGGGGCATTTGACCGTCTAAACTGGCCACATAGCGGGAAATTTGACCAAAATTTTTCAAAAAAGTCAAATGTCCGTGGGTTTGCCCGGGGGGGATGGACGGTTTTGGAATTGACCGGTACATAAACGTCAAATTGTTTGGGTTTTGCTAAAAGCAGGCCCGCGGCCCACGGCCCGCGACGGCCCGGCAACCCAGTCCTGATTTTCCACAGTTTTTTGTTCAGGAGTGAATCCACGCGCATGCCAGAGCTGCATCAGGTTTGGCGTGCAAAATGGACCATGGCGAGTTTGAATTCGTTTACCATTTTAATAATCATTTCAGTCCTTTTCGATCCTTTCTTTTGTTGCGTGTTCCTGAGTAAAAACGTTGTCATTCTCAGTTTATTCGTCTGTTCACAAAACCCGATAGAGA
Source organism: Platygyra sinensis (assembly GCA_019787425.1). Lineage (NCBI taxonomy): Eukaryota > Metazoa > Cnidaria > Anthozoa > Scleractinia > Merulinidae > Platygyra > Platygyra sinensis. Next base: position 1,218 of record JAHPZR010023866.1, read on the forward strand.
GGAAGTCCATTCTCAAACGATGTACTTTCAAACCACAGTTTGAGATTGAAAATGTCATGAGCTAATTAATGAGATGTGCCAACTGCAAATAAATCGACATGTCTCTGTATATAAAAAAAGATTCACAGTTCACATATCTCATTATTTATGATATTTTTACTTTCAAAGTATGGTCTGAAAATAAAGTCCTGTATTGTGCTATCGGTGTCTGTTTATCTCAGTAACATGCAACAAACAGAAACAAGGATTCAAATGATTAAATGGTAAACGAATTCAAACTCACCTTGGTCCATTTTGCACGCTCATTAATGTCTGTTCGGTTACGCAGTGAACTGAGTCGGGGTTTCGCAGGAATCCAAAGGGACAAGGCACCAGTGGAGTGGCCCGAAAGCGAGGCGAAAAACTCGACTGACGGATGGATGCTTAGACGGTTGCTATGGAAACCGACGCCAAAGCGAGGCCTTTTGCATGGGTCACACTGGCTGAAGCCAGTGGAGAAGAGGAAAGGGGAAAGCAGGGAGACGAAGGACTAGGAGGTGGAGGAAAAAAAGGGGAGGATGGGAACGACTAAACAAACAACTTGCACGGAGCAAGCTGCAAACGGCACACGTAAGCGGCGTCAGCGGCGCGCGCGAGGGCAGATCCTGACGGGCGAGCGAGGCTACGCCTGACCGAGGCTTAGGCTGCACTCTCATACATTAGCTTCTCTCAATCAAAGATAGACACCAAAACCCGATGCAGATCTGTGCATGCGCGTGAATTTACCGCTGGACAAAAAAAACTGTGAAAAATCAGAACAGGACCACCGGGCGGTCCGGGCCTCCGGGCCGCCGGGTCGTCGCGGGCCGTGGGCCGCGGGCCGCTGGACCTTCGGGCCGCTGAGCCGTGGGCCACAGGCCTTCTTTTAACAAAATCCAAATTATTTGGGTCAATATCAGTATCTGGGCAACTGCGCAATATGTTATAATAAGTTAATAAGTTACTATTACTGTTGGGTTAGGGGGGAGGGGTAGATGCGCCGTTGCCCAGATACTTAGTGATTGTGCTCTTCTGGACATACACCAAGAAACGATAAGATCCCTGGATAAGATAGAAAACATGTACAAAAACCTGGATTAAGATTTTGGCAACTCCGGTGAAAGCGAGGAAAAGTATAATAAAACCACGGCAGATCACTTTTGCTGAAAATAATTCATCCAAAGAGAAGAAAATGGTAAGCGTACAGTTACATATTTTGCAATGTTGTTGCATGCTTGAAAATGTCCAATCACAGTAGACCCACAGTAATCTTTTGCATTCATTAATTTTAATGACATGTAATTTATTCAACCTCAATGCATGTGTGAACTCTTCTCTGGTGCGGAGCCACGTTTTGCTGTGGCTGAAAACGTTATAAGCTTCACAGGTTTGTATTTCACTGAAACAGAAGAAACACTCAGCGGTGAGCGTACGTGGAACCAAATGGAAGGTATTCATCAGGAATAGTCTTGAACCGGCATTCTGAGCAGCTCTATTAAATCTTCTCACAGCGGCGAATCGTTATTCAACGAGATGTCGACGGCCGCACGTCTTATCAAGGTACCTCAGCAATCTCTTATAGCTTCTTATATTTAAATTGTGTTGGACTAAAGCATCCAAAAGTTAGTTGTGCGATTATCATTTCACTCTTAGTTTATAAGATTTTACAAGAGCAAATCTTGATATCGAATGAAGAATAGTTACTGACAGTTTGTTTCGAGGTCTGTACTAGCGAATTTCATGAAACGTCCGCAATTGCCCTTCAATTAAAGGCTTGCGACTTACCTAGAGTGTTATTTTTTAAACAATTGTTGCATTGAACTGAAATGAGCTTTGAGGCTGTATGACTAAAACTGCAAACCTGTGTTTCTGGAAAAAAGGCCACCAACGATATTTTTTCAACCTTTTAGCGTTTTAGCTCTGACAGTGATTCAGCATGTATTTTGTTTTGTTAATGTTACCGCTGTCATCAAGCTCTAAGATCACGAAAACGGCAGTGAATGAACAACAAGGCGAATTTAAACTGTCTTGATTTACAAACAAATTCTCCTCACCAACACTGAAAGAAATGTATAAAGAAGACTGGGGAGAATGTGTGCATTGATGTTAATGGTATCATAATTTTATTAATGGTAAGAAACGTAATAGGAGGTAGGCCCGTTATTTTTTTTATCATTATTACTTTGATATTGAAAGACGAGAAAACAACATGGCGTTATGTTATGTTATGTTATGTTATGTTACGTTACGTTATGTTATGTTATGTTATGTTATGTGTTATGTTATGTTGACATGGCGTCAACGAGTATGACAGTGTGATAGCAAAAAATTATACAAGATCATAGATCATAAGAGTAAGAAGGAGATCAATTGGCTTATGTGCGGTTTAAAACGGTCACCAATTATCTCGTTAAGAATAAAACAAAGAAAACAAGAAAACAATGATCGATCCTACCTGAGACGAGAACTCGAGACAAAAGAACGATAAAATACACATGTATTGACCGTTTTACACCGCACATAAACGTAAATAGATTTGGCCTGAAGTTCAAATCAAACTACATTTGAAGAATTAATTCTATGAATTACGGTAATTAATGAAGGTTTTTCTTTCAACAAGGAGAATTGTGGAAAGCATTATGCATTGATAATGGCCTGGAAGGTACATCATTTTGTATAACCCATTTTGTTGGAAACTAACTCCAAGTGACTGTCGGCATTTGTCGTTTACAGACCTTGTTGTAGTTCTATTAGACAAACATTTTCGGAAATTAGATGAAATTAAATGGCATTATTATTTTCTCCCTCTTTAGTGTCCTGTGATCACTGCAGATTTGATGACATATTTTGAGAATTTTTAAAATTTTCCGTTCAAGTGGTCAACTGGGATGCTTGGTAATATTTCAGTAAAAGAATGACACAAATGAAAGTATCTGATTAGGTTTATTTTAACAGCTATTCACCGCTAGCCACCGACACTTAAGTATATACTAAAACAGTGAGATAATATAAACCACAAAAATTAATTTGAATGATTTTTTCACTTGTCACTGATTCAAACCGTAACGCCATTTTTCCTGATTTGCTCGGAGGTAAATAACAAAGGATATTTGGAGTTTGACGAGCCAATCAGAGCGCGCCTTCAACACTATCCACTGTTGTAGTATACACTAAAAAGGAGTATTGTAATGTTGCTAAAGTAGCTCCTGTTGCTTGGAAACTGGCAAAAAATAAAACCTTGGACATTTGTCATCAGTATGGTACACAAAGCATTGTAAACTCTGAGATTACTTTCTGTATGAATTTTCGTTTTTAAACGTTTCCTCCCATGGTTGAAAATAACAACTGCTACGACTCTGCAAGCCTCCTTAAGTTACTTGAAATCTAATTAAATCTTGTTGTATTTCAGGCTAAAACGGCTCCCAACACCTGACAAGGACAGCAAGACAAGGCTTATCTATGAACTATACTTCTGAACGCATTTAGGAAAAAGAAGGCTAAGGAGGTCACAATTTATTTACGGAAGTCTTATTGTTTAAAAATTTAAGGAATGGAGAGAGGATAAGACAGATTGTAATCAATCAACGATACAACGGCAACGAGAACGATTAGAAAATCGGTTAGAATAATAGTCCAGTATGTAACTGATACAGTAGAACACCACCGTAACACCATCGTAAAATCAGAGTTGCAGGCACGTTTTAGAGGGTGGATCATTCTTGTTTCAACTGAACTTGAATGTCATGCATATTTACAAAATCACTGTTATTCGATTGTCTGACATCGATAGACAAAGTGAATTGTTATTATCGAGAGATGATTATTCAGAGTTTAAATTAGTTTGTCGTTGTCGTTATCTTCGCGTTTTTCACACGCTAAATATCTTAAATTTCGAGAACTAGGGTTCGGTTGCTCAGCCTAATTATCAATTCTCTAACCAAGGATTAAATTGTTACTCGAGATATAAATTTCTCTTTTATGAAAATATTTTTTATCATATCGTTCATGTTGAGTGGAGTTGAAGATTAGTCCGATTCAAAAGTTGTCAACTGATAACGGAACGGAAAACATAACTGAAAAATTACAAATCTGGAATTAAAATTCATGCTTGTGGTACTTAAGTTTTTGATGCAGTTTGAGCAACTGGGTCCTGTACCACTGAAAGGTTTTCGAGATTCAAAAACCGCAGCGAGAGTTGAAGAAGTCCTTTCGTAGCAAAATTAAAGTTTTACAAGACACTAAGAGATATAAAATAAAGTTAGTTTTTGTTCCGTGAGAAGATCACTTGCCTTGACTTCTCTCCGGTATTTATAATGAAAATGCTAGTGTTTTCGGGGGAAGTATACGTTCTTGGAATTAACTATATTGCGTAAAATAGTCCGAACTTTTGGCTTGAAAAAGTACTGTTTTGATAATGTACAAGTCTTTGGGCAAGAAAAATATTTTCAGTTGAAAAGAAACTAAGTCTTTTGGCGGGAAAACTGTTTCGAAGACAAAGTGTGCGCTTTTACAGGTAGTCTGGTATGTATTAAAAATATTTTAAGTCTTTTGGCGGGAAAATGTTTGCCTTGGAAAAAAAGGTCTGCGCTTTTGAATGGGGTCTGATTTCAAGTCAAAAAATAATCTAAGTCTTTTGGCGGGAAAAATCTGTGCAGTCTGCATACGGATTTGCCTCATCAAAAGAAAGACTATGCTTTGACTTGCTATCAACCCTCTGTTTTAAAGCGCAGAAATTTTTTTCTTCTCGGCAACCCTACATAGTCAAAAAATAGTAAAAGAGATAGCCTACGTTTCTTCTAGTTACCAGGCCCCTGTAAAAGCGTGCAATTTTTTTTATTCTTGGTATATTAAACAATAAAAGAAAGAAGAAAACAAGTATTTGTTTGTAATTCTTTTATTTCTTTATTTGTAGTAAGTAATAAACAAGACAATGAAAGACTATTTACAAGACCCTTTTCAAGTCAATCATTTTGTAAAAAATATGAATAAGATAAACAAATCATATGATGAGTAAAGAGTGCAAGATTTCTTCAGCTTGCAAATAAAACTTCTAAGTAAATTCTGGCAGCGAAAAATAACAAGTGTACGTGTTTTGAAGTTGTTGAACGCAGAACAAATTAAGCTGAAATACAAAACTTATTTGGACAATTTCAAAGAAAATTTGCCAAAGCGTTTTTCCTTGAAACGAACTAATAACTCTAAAAATTTGGCAGTTTGAGCGAGGTACAAACATGGAGCGAAATATGGTGTTAAAGAAACTCGACATCAAGTAGTTTTCGTTGATTGTAAAACATTTACAGTCTGTAAACTAAATATATCTCGCAAAAGATTCTACTGGTAAAATTTTAGCGATGGAGATGCACTGGAAAGCGTGCGCTCCAGTTTTGTCGTTTTGAAACATTTTCCGAGAAAACTGTGTCAAACTTTTGCGGGAAAATTAAAAAAAAAAGAAAACGCTACTGCACGTTTTCAACAACTCTATATTACTACAATTTAACCTGTCAGATATTCTGCAATATATCTCAAGCTTCCAGAATGTAAGAATTTAAGACTAGATTTAAGGAACTTTTTTTTACATCAAATTCCAAAAATAAACACTGTATTCAACGCCACGTTTGTACCTCGCTCATAACAGCAAAAAAACCACGCACTAATTTGTTTCGCCAATTAAATTTTGAATATTTTTTTCACAGGTTTTGTGAAATCACTCTAACAAATAGCTACAAAAACGCTTCGGTTATTCCTAAACCCAACGCCAAAAATAAATAAATAAATAAATCACTTGGTTTTCAATAGCGAAGCGCACGAAGTTTAAAAATAGAATGCAAATCACTGAATTCCCCGCGAGACTCAGTGGCGTGTTTTGAGGGAAAGACAGGGAATGAAGGCGAAGTTTTTGTTTCACAATGCAAGTGTTTTAGGAACACCGCCTTTTGCACTTAAAGAAATCTTCAAAATCATCCACCATTCCACTTAGTTTGCTACGCCATTTGGCGAAGTGTAAGAGATTGAATCCCCCATATAGGTCCTCTTACTAAAGTAATCCCTCTTAAGTTATTTTTAGACATGTTACCCAGTTCTTCCGAGGATGTCAGTTACTCGCGCGCAGCGTGTACAACCGAAGCGACTTCAGTTCTCGGAATTACCTGAGAAGAAATGGCCGGGCGTCATTTTTTGTTTTTTGTTTCGTTTCATGGCAGAGACATTTTCAGCGCTCTCAGGCGTCTTTACACGGCCGGGCTTTCGTTTGTTTTTCTGCTCGTTT